>OY292532.1:12928587-13156587 GCA_958496365.1 Subacronicta megacephala
AGATTATAGAGCCTACGTACAATACAGTTAAAGCTGAAGTATGCTAGCTATGAAATAAATAATATGCAACTGAAAGCTTACATTAATCAGATTCAATGCCATGTAAATAATATACTCTGGTAACTTAAGATCTACCTTGTATCACAAAATCGAAACGTTAATGACTTCAGACACACTAGAAGTTAGTTCCAAAATAAATAATTCCAGTTAAAAAGTCATGTATCGTTGAGCGCGGCGATGCCTGACGGTCGGTCGCGCGCGACAGTCGCACGGTGTCGCGTGTCGCAGTCGCAGTGTCGCCATGTGAACTCGAAACATTCACCCTATCCAGTTACACTGAACACAAGTTTTAATTAAATGTTTTTAAAGCCTTTGTAGCTGCAGATACGATGTTTTAATGTATACTTTGTACAAATTAATGAAAAGTTGGACACATGGCATATTCGGTGTAATTACATTGCGACTATAATTATTTGTTATTGGAAATAAAGTTAAGGGTGATTTTGGTCTGAATACTTAGTACAAAAATATAGTCTATATCTACTTGCGTCCCTGTGGACCCAAAATCAATTTAAAACTGTAAAATTTGTTGCTATTAGTACATTTTATAGTCGAAGAGTTTTTTGTTCGTTATTAATAAACAACGAGATTACCTATTATTTTATTCTGAACATAAATTATCTATTCTGCCGATTTGAGCATAAATAATAATAAAATTAAATTGTATTCACTCTCGAATCTATTATGTAAGCCTACAAACTATTATAATTTTATTAAAGGCTATTTATTATTTTGACTGCCTCGTTGGTCTAGTGGTCCCAATCGCGACTGCTACGCTAGAGGTCTTGGGTTCGATCCCCAGGTCGAGCAAAGTGTTATTGAGTTTTTCTATGAAATTCTCAGTAGCAGCTCGGAGTCTGGATTTGTGCCCGGTGAATGGCAATAGGCTCGCCCCCTATTACATGGGACCCAAACATACCGGCGAACTGTGGGTGTACATTAAGTGCACCTCTGCCTAACCCTTTGGGGAATACAGGCGTGATGGTATGTTATATTATTTATTATTTTAATGTTACATTTTTTTTTGGAAAAGCTGATTCGAAAAAGTACTTTGTCTCCTAGCAATACTAAGTCTGGTTTGCCCTAAAAGGTATTGTAAAAAACCCTAATAGGTGTTGTTTGTTTTGATTAAAAACTCCGTCCTGCAAACAATGTGATCACTTATCTACCCTGTTTCGTCCCCGAAATTAAATGTAAGAGGATGAAAGCCACTCATCATTCATGCAATACAAAATGAAAACCAGAAATATGTACGAATTTAATGTTACGACTCCACCTTCCAAGACATAAATAAGCACTTAGCAACTTTGACTCTAAAATACCTTTTGATCATCTCAAAGTACAACCCTCAATATACATTAAGTAGCTCATTAATTATTAATCTGATAACAAAAGGCGCGATAAATCAACTTAATTAGAAAGCTTTTGGCCTTTTACTGAACTGTAAACAGGTTTCATTGTAAGCGATATTATTTTTGACTTCAACGCCCTATCTTGATGAACGATCGAATTCGGTTAAACAAACATTTATAGACGGATTTCCCTCCCTAGTAAAGATATCTCGAGTAATGAAAGTTTCAGAAGAGGGGCCGAGGGAATGAAAAATAAAAGAACTTTAGTGACTATAAAAATAATCTTCCATTAATATGGTAAATAGAGTTTTATGATTCTGTTCATTGACCCATAACGTATATCTTGGTAAAGTAAAAATATTTATCCTCAAAATGTAAGCCAATGATATTAATTGTGCATTTCTTCCAGTTTCTTATCAGAATTTTCAGCTCGTAAAAAGTAGTTAGACATTGTTTTCAGTTCCGAATTAATTATTCATTTTCTTTCACAGCGAATTTGAGGGAATAAAAAATATGACGTCTGTAATTTATACACTGGCGGAATCGCGCATGACAGCCTGCTCATTTGTATTTGTCATTTTAGTGCTCCATAAAAATATGATTTGGCAGAAACATTGTGTGCCAAATAAAAGGAGATATTTTAATATCGAAGATGAAGTTAAAGAAGTATTTGATAAAGTTCTGGCAGCTTGCCAGTTGTCCATGGACGACAAAGCACTTAATATTGTTGCCATACATGACTTAATTGCTTGCTAACCGGGTTTAAACTTGGCCGTGCGCGGTATAAGCGAATTAAGACGAGACGCCGGATCCTCCGTGACTTGTGAAGTAGGAAAAGAAAAATAAAACCATCAACTTTTTCAAGTGGCAGCGAGACTAAACAGTTAATTCCTTTCGAGGTTCTAAAATACTTTATTATGGACTAGTTTCTACGAATTTATTGTGATGAAATAAGCATTTTATTGTTATTTTATGTTACACCGTTTCTAGATACAAAATTAATATATGATATACATACCTACCTACATAATAAGTGATGTGGATTACAGACTGAACTGCATCACTAGTCTAAGCGGGACTACTATTTAACTACAGTTCCCAGGTCTAGTAGTTATTGGATGTTTCGGAGTTCGGGTTTATGTCGTGGTAGGGCCACGCTGTTCGCAGCATGAATGGGCCGGCTTGACCGGGGAAGTACCACACTCTCGCAGAAGACCGACGTCCGAGTAGTAGCGTTTAGTTACTGCGCTTCGTTCGGTGAGCGAGAGGGCCGGAGGCCCAATTCCTCCCCCAATCCCCTTCCTTCTCCTTTTTTCCCTTCCCTCCCTTTCCCTAAATAGGCTCGGCAACGCATCTGCAACTCCTTTGGTTTTGCAGATGTCCATGGGCGGCGATGACTACTTACCATCAGGTAGCTCGCCTGCTCGTTTGCCGAGTTATACCATAAAAAAAAAAAATGTCCGATTAATGGCAATAAGCTCGCCTCGTATTACATGGGACCTAAACAGACAGGGAATAAGTGAACATTAGTACACCGCTGCATTACCCTTCAGGAAATACAGGCGTAAAGGTGGTATTCCTGATTTAGGGCCACAAAGCGTCGACTGCACTTAAATTATTTCTGGTGCCTTATTTCATACTTGTAAAATAATGTTCACACTTGGCACCAGATGTAGATCCATTCCTGAGTGACATAGGCTATATGCTATCCCGTTAAATGACAAGAATCGTATACACCACGCTTACAAAGCTGCCAGGCGGCAAGCTACTGGGATAATAAAAATAACGACAGTGTCCATTCTGTTATAAAACCTAGTACTTCTAGTTATTAATGTGCCTAACAATGAGAGACACAGAGAGAAAGATCGAGACATCATCGTAACATATCTATCGAGGTACCTTCATGCACAAAATTGTAACGTACGCACATAGATCTTCCCGCAGTGATAATAAACGACTCTCGCTGGTCCCGGTAGCCGGAGATGTATAGACGTAATAATAGGACTTGGCTCACGAATAGGTGACCTCAGAATTGTATTACAGCACACACACAATATATACACGCCTTTTATTCAGGAAGGGTTAAGCACAGGTTCTTAAGACCCATGTAAAAGGGTTCAATTCATATAAATCTAAATTCTAATGCTGCTAATAAAAAAATCATAAAAAACCGGTAAAGCTTTGCTCGACTGAAAAATCAAATCCCAGTTTATTTTTGGTCGGTCGCACATTACTAGTATTCTTGTTATGTGCGACCCCCCCCCCGTAACCCCCCGTGCTAAGCTAAATGCTTGTGTTACGAGTGGGTTCACGTCGGTAGTGCAATGGGTGGGTTACGAACCGGCAACCATATGATCGCAAGTCTGATGCTCTATCCATTAGGTTACTGCCGCGTTATAGGTCGGTTAGCAATACGTTTTTTGAGTCTTCTTATTATTCGACAGTGGCATTCATATTCGCTTTAAATAGTCTCAATTTACGTAACAAATCTGAAACAAATCCTGCATCAAAACATTTGTCCATAAAGCATAAACTGATTTTATTAGATTGACTGAGCCACAGGGAACAAAGATATCTCGGTACCTTTCAACTGTACCGCTCGCTGATACCTCTGATACAAAGGCGGAGACCAAGACTTACCTCCCTAGAGGGATCTTGAGCTATCCGACTTCGGCTTCGGAGTGCCGTAAGCACTCGGCGTCTCGCCGTAATGATGCAAGGCCGCAGATAACTAGACCGAGATGGTTGTATTATGAAAATAAGCCCAGATTCGAACTATCTATGACATACTATGAGACATACTTACTATTTTTAGACTAAAATTATATCCGTACATGGCGTGAATAACTTGATAAGTCGAAATATTTTGTTCAGACTTTATTGACGAGTTATCAAGTTATTCATGCCATGTATGAATATATACAACAATTTTATCTCTTTATAGAGGCTTGTCATCAGCAATTTGAATAATTATGTCCAGTTAAATAGTAATAATTTGTTATTAGACTGTAGTCAAGCTTTCCTAATAATAAAAAAATAACATAGGTACCAGCGAATTATGGAGTACAAGCGTGATGTTATGTTCTTGCTATAGTTGTGGTTATGTAATTGGTAAAGGAGTGCTCCCAAAAGGATGAACTAACGCTTGATAGGTTTTATTCATTGATGCAAAATTCACGAAATTCATATTGCACACACATTTTTAATTTGATGAAATTTAACAAAAAATTATTTCCCGAATTCGTGACGTGCAGATATTTTCAAATGAAAACGATATTTATCTAGCTATAGCGATTATTCTATTTATAACATTTCTATCATAAAACTCATTGAAGTTTAAAATTAAGCTTTAAAATTACGTATTTCAATAAATACGTATCGTTAGAGCCCAGTTTTACAGATTACGAAGTTTGTGACAAAGGCGATTACAGTTACTCGAAGGTTCTAAATCCATTCCTTGCAACCACAAACCGCCGAAACATTGCAAGAACTTAAACACCCTTCAAAGTCGAAGTATTGATTCGTAGCTAGATCGATTAATTTATCAAAACACTGAACTAAGTATGACTCGAAGTGGACGGAGATGTTTCTGAGCTTCTTCCACATTGCTTGTAGTAGCAATAATGAAGCAACATTTTGGATTTATTTAGTTAGGTATAGAGTTCGCAATATTGAATTAGAATCAATACAAAGAAAATATTACGTTAATTTGTAATGTTTATGCATGTAGTTCCCGGTTTCTCGGCATACCAATGCATGCTACGATTTGACTAACATCTTTTATAGTTGTAGTAATTTACATTAACTTTGCTTTGAATTCTTTGAATATGATGGTAAGTGCCGCGCCGCTGAGCTTGCGATTATTCGCCCCTTATTCGCTGTGACACACGCGCTGACAGTTCGGTTAGCCAAGTTTTATAAAGTTGGAAACGGAAAGGTAAGAGAAACGTCGTGTTGAACTTGTTATAAACTTTGTTTCGCTTCTTCCTCATTTTACGTTGCTAAACGTATTTTATCCTTAAGTTTTATGAAAATGTTATTTAGATTTATGTCTTCATTCTTACTTCAATGCTATAAGCATAATTATAGTCACGAATACTTACTGTATAAAATTACTTTAACTCAAACATAGACATTTTCTTCAAATTTAAAAGTTGATACTCTTTATATATGTTTTTTAATTAGAGAAAAGTTTACCTAAACTTTACGGTTGTAAAATATAATAAGTAGGTTATCCTATTTCAAGACTTCTATGATGTCTTTCTTGTCTCATACATAAACGCACCTTTGGTTTCAATAAACATACAAAAAACTGCCACATTGTCCACTAAAATCAACCAGGATCTAATATAATATTTATTCACGAACATGAAATGAAGAATTGCACTTTTAACACGATGCAACGTGTATAGAACAAGCCGAACCACACACACTATTCGCAGCTAAAACGCCACAAATACAGGCTCGGCAATACATCTTACTTTCACGGAGCGCCGTGCTCGCCATCCGTCATGCTCGTGTGTGCGACCGTCGTGAGCCCACGTGTGTAATAAATAAACAATATCCCTGTTGGGGAACACGTCAGCATCGCTCAATATCGTGGTTGTATGGTAACTTATAACTACCGTCCTTCGTACGTAAATATGAAAGATGGAAGAGTGAATACAGCCCGTATTGAGAATTATGCACACGAAGTGATAAACAAAACTTTGGCTACTGTCCATAGCAATAGTACCACGTAACTATATACCATCGCATCATCCTATAGGCTCACTGATTAATTGCAAGTTTTCACTTCTAGACGGCATAATAAAGAACAGTGTGAACAGTCTCGGTAGCAAAAAAGAACATAATTATTATTAGTCATACATACTTATTAATTGGTATATATAAACAAGGACACAAAAAAAAAGAAAGAGAAAGCACAAAACAACTATGAAAATATTCTAATATACTTACTATTATTGACTTAATAACTAAAACAACGCTTTTAGTGACCAAAGAAGTTAAGGCTCAAGCTTTTCCTTGCCGACGACACTTTAGTGGTAAACACATCAAAATTATGATCTTTACATAACTTGTTGAAATTGCGGCTCGCTCTCACGAAATACTAGTTTTGTCCGTAGTTAGTAGAAGCAGATGGTACACTTATTGGCGGATTAATCCTTGTGAGTTTTCGTGGGACATTTAAGGAAAATTGGGATAATAAATGAGAGCAATCAATTTCATTAGTCATCGTCTTCAGTATGAAATGCAGTCAGAGATCTCATGTCGACTTTTTAAAGGCAGAATATGGATTTTTTTACATAGGTCAAGATTTATTTGAAGAAGAATTATTTGGTCTATAAAAACATATTAGAGTCCTTCCGTTGCTATTTTTTTTTATTTGCGTTGCACGCAATAGCGACTGCTTTCTACCATTTATTTGGCTATTTAAATTATATTACTATGACTGTACAAAATACAAATACAAGTAAATACTGTGACTGCAACTGCTGCGCTGGAAGTGTTGGGTTCGAATCCCAAGTCAAGCAGTGTTATTGGATTTTTCTATGAAATTCTGAGTAGCAGCTCGGGGGTTGGATATGTGACCAGTGAATGGCTCGCTCCCTAACACTCCAAGTTCACGATAAGTAAAACAACAAAACAACTAGCAATTTAGCTTTATCGAAATAAATACGTGATAAATCACAAACTTAGTAGGTACCAGTACTGTGTTCACAGTATACGCATTCCCACCCATATGGTTCGTTTGTAATATAGTCGTCTATCGACCCTGTCTGCAGGGAGTCGTCGAAATTAGATTATGGAAATTAGTTCATTGGACTGCATTCACCTGCACCTTGATTATATTATAGGTACTGCAATTTATCAATCATCTCTGGAAGGTCTATAGCTACCACATAAGGCGGCCTAGCCTCCTGTCATCAGATCACTTTTCTTTATGGGATAACTCGTCAAACGAGCAGGTAAGCTACCTGATTGTAAGTAGTCATCGCCGCCCGTAGACATCTGCAAAGGTATCTAATCTGCAATCAAGCAAGGTAATCTGCTATCAAAGGAGTTGCAGTTGCGTTGCCGAGCCTATTAAAACGGAAAAGGGAGGGGAAGGAGAAAAGAAAAAGGAAGGGGACTGAGGGAGGAATTGGGTCTTCGGCGCTCCACACTCACCGTACGAAACGCAACAAACATCGACTTGACGTCGATATTTTGTGGGTAGTAAGTACTTCCCCGGTCGTGCAGATCCATCCATGCTGGGATGAAGACGTGCCAGCGTGAATTCAATTCGAAAGTTCTAATGTATACCAAAACTCTGCCAGTATCTTTCGGTCCAATGTAATAGGGGGCAAGCCTATCGCCATTCACTGGGCATACTTTGCTCGACCTGGGAATCGAACCCAGGACGTCTAGCATAGCAGTCGCGCATAGGACCACTAGACACTTGAGGCAGTCGATAAATAAGTTTGCTGTTAACAATTTTTTCATGTTTTTTTCTTCACTAATAAAATTCTCTACTTAACATACATACATAATCAATCAGCCTATAATGTTCCCACTGCTGGGAAACAGTGGGGCTGGCGAGAGGGAGTGGGCCATAATCCACCACGCGGGCCCAGTGCGCGTTGGTAAATGTCACATGTCTTCGAATTTTAGGTTCTAGGACATGCCGGCTTCCTCACAATATTTTCCTTCACCATTTTTAGGAGCAATGGTAAAGAAATAATTTACACAAAAGTAAAGCTCCTATCAGGGTTCGAAGCTACGATCTACAATTCGTAAGTCACCGCAATTACCAGTGGGTCACCACCGCTCCTGCAATATTGCAGTAGTTTAATATAATGATCTCGAGCCCATTTTGCCTAAACTATATTGTTACTTGTAGGGGATCAATTACAGGCTAATACTGATGGTACCCCGATGAATTTGGTTCACGTTATAGATAGCAGTCAAGTGGTTTCGATGTCATTTGTAGCAACAAAGAGTTCGAATACATTTTCTAATTTATTGCCCGGCCGGGAGACATTCAGGCCGAAGCACTCCCTAAGGTATATGTACGGAGCAAAAATATCTACAATTTAAGAAAAATACGAACAATCGCGTGGTATAGATCACTTCTATATACATACTTGTGTATACTGTTTTCATTTATTTATTTTGTATACAAAATAAAATGACGGCTATAAATATTAAGGTGCCTAAAGTGGCGATGGGCTGGCCACGTGCAACCGGACAGGTGCAAGCAGTGCAAGCAAGCAGGTACTTTACGCACGAAGTCACATTACGTGTAGTCTAAAAAAATATATATTATAATTAGTTAGAAAATATAACAAGGGCGTGGTTTTTTAAAAAGATTTTATATGACCCCAGGCCAAAGTAATAATATTCATAGAGCCAGGATTACATAACGGCAAAGACACAATAATTTACACGTTATGATCGGACAGAGATTCGACCTCACTAGCGGACCCGTGTCCGACATGACTTCCATGACACAATATGTCCGTCGCCTCCGAGACCCTGAGCAAATGAGAGCGAGTTGACGTATACCTAGGCTTGTCTTTTACAAAACTAAAAACTTCATCAATCTCTTAACAAATTATTATTGATTAAATCATAATTTTTACCTGTATAATACATGGATGCATCATTATCGTCTACCCTTCTGCTACACTAGACCCTAAATTTTAATTATGTTTTTTTTTTAATTTTCAATAGAATCAATAATGTCGTCCCTCTGGTGGTCCTGTTAAGAGAAATGTAATTGTTCGCAATGGTAGCTCAACCTTCGGCTTAAGGCGGCCTAGTCTTGGCAAATATCGTAATATTGCGTGGCAAGTGGCCGCCGATATCAAACGTATCCGAGTTGTTTACGAGCGGCCGTGCCGGCGGAGTAATGGTGCGGTTACCCGCCGTACCCCACTTGTAAGGTTTGCGGCGATGTGGTCCTTTCTTATAAATGGCCCTTTCCATATCTTGGATGTTGGAAATGACGAATTCAAGGTGTTTATAGTATTTTGTAATAACGAAGAACGAAACACATTTTTCTTATTTTAAAAAGCTTACCAGCAATGTGGGTCGCACATTACTAGTATTCTTGTTAACCCGGCGTACTAAGCTAATTGCTTCTGTTACGAGTAGTTTCACGTCGGTAGAGTATTAAACTATTGAAATAAAAGCAGGTGCAGGATTTCATCGCGTTATACTCCTATTGACATGATTAATTGTATTGTGAGCTGTTTTAGTACGTGTATATACGATATCACAATTTATAAATCGTAGAAAATATTACTATTACCGACCGCATATCTGAAAGAATCAGTCAAAAGGGTCTGAAAAATTTCCATTACTTGGCAAGGACCAAAACATTTTCAAGGGTATGATTTGAGTACTGAAACAAATTTCTCAAGCAAAAAGTAAACGATGCTTTTGAATAACTTTTGCCCAAGCCGGTCCAAAGCTAAAACATTTTAAAACAAATAATATCTGACCAAGTAACTTGTAAAGTTTTGTGTACTTCAAATCGATTTATTTAGCCCTTGCTAAAAGTTAGTTTGTGTAAAGAATTTCTATAATTCAACCCTCGAAGCCTTACAAACTAGTTTGATTGCTCATGTCTTTGGCAACATTTGAAGGGTTAAGAGCTTGCGTGTTGTGTATGTTGCTGTAACTAATTGAATCGCCCGTGTTTCTAGCAACGCTTTTTAAAACATAAATTCATTTGGAAAGTCGAATTTAGGTCGAGTGAATTAGAGTTCATTATATGTATAATAGAATCAAATTGAATATTTTTATATCGCTTTTATCGAATGATTTAGAATAAACACTGAAATGTTATGTAATTCTGAGAGAATAATAATTATTCTGCAGTATTGTTAAGGACCGCAGCGAATAAAACTCTGACAATTATGTTAGTTTTTTGAAAAAAAAAGAAAACAAAGGCCAGGTATTGGTTATTGAGCCATGTTCAGACATCTTGTTCCAAAAATATCGAAATTTACCAGGTACCAGCGGATGCGGGACGCCGAGCGCTACAAGACTATGCGCCACCAATGTGGACTCGTGGCTACTATATTCCTTTAGGCAATTCGAAAAACCACAATAGTGAGTTACAAGCTTCAATAATACTCAATGTTAACAAGCCACATCTTTTCACGCGCTCTTGAGATTATTTCATTACACTCTTCAATCAGTTAGCCTAAACATACTCAATGATTGTTCGTATAAACAGCAGTCCAGCTTCCTCTCCAGTAATAAAAATAAGCATTCAGCCGCCATTTCTTTAGGGGCCACGCCTGTCACTTTGACAACGTTGTCGACAACAAGACGAAGGCAATCTTTTGTGAGCCATGTCAACAAATATTTCGTTTTGACGTCACTGAATAGGAATGACGGAGAAAAATGTTATTTGCGGTATTGAGCAATCTGTTTGAGTGAACGACATGACGTTTTTATAGTATTTTCTAGCCATTTCGAGTTGTGATTTAGGATTTGATTTGAAGTAGTCATTTTAGTTCTATAAGTTTTCTGGACTGCCTTATAGCTCTAGCAGTCTTAAGCCTTAAATTATTAACTATTGGATTTTCCATTTGGAAATTCTCAGCAGTAGCTTAGAATTCGGATTTGGGCACCATGACGTGGCCTGCTATTCTAAGAAACCTCAATTTATTGATCAAGTCGTTCAAGGAAAAGGAGGAAATATTTATATACCTACAAAACCTTGAATAGCGGTTAAGAATTACAGATAAAAGCATTACCCTCTGTTTTATCTTTACAGGTCAAGGTATAAACACAATTGGTAAATGGGGAATGTTAATAGATGACAAAGAAAAGGGAGAGGACTTGTTTAAATATAATCAAAGCACACAATAATGATAAAAGAGAAAGTGATGTTATTCAAAGTCCAAGTCATTAATTCAAGATAGACCCACTACTGTAGGTAGAAAAAATAGGGCTTATTGTATGTCAGTTTTAGATTTCAGACAGCCCTCAAAACGCCTGACCTTATTAACCTTTTAATTACACTGCCTCTCTTTTAAAAAGTCTAGACAGAAAATATATGTATAGAACTGCCAATTAGGCCGATAGAGATTAATGATAGAAACAAGCAATTTGACAAGGGATTTTATCTATCCTTTTCTAATGCTTTTTATGAGAAAGAGATATAGTGAGACCTAGTTTAGTTTTTTAACAACGGAATTAGCATTAGTGTCTCGCTTTTTTATCACGCATACTTTGTCAGAATTTTTGAAAGTCTCCGTGCCTAATGACAATAGATTTTGTTACTTGATGGGTAAGTTAAAATAATTCAAAAAAACATTAAAATAAATAAGCATCTAACCAGCACACACACCAAAGCTGGAAACTTGTTCAATTTTATGCGGAAAAAAATTAGTATCTCATTACTTTCACGAAAAATAACATAAAACTCTTGCAATTTCTGCGAACCAAAACTTGTTATTTCAATTGATTGCTAATAATTTGTAATACGTCAGAATTCTTGAGCCTCTGAAATTTGTAGCTGTCTTAAGATGACGCAAATATAAAAGTGGATTTTGTTTTTATTCTTTACTGTTATCGAGGTTGACTATCAAGTTATCCAATAATATTATTTTTTTATCTTTTAAAAAGATTACTAGTAATGTGGGTCGCACATCGTCGACACACTAGTATTCTTGTTAACCCCTCGTGCTAAGCTAAATGCTTGTGTTATGAGTGGGTTCACATCGGTAATGCAATGGATGGGTTTCGAACCGGCAACCACATGATAGCAAGTCCGACGCCCTACCCATTAGGCTGCCGCTACTTCAAGATATAGATAGATATACAAATAATGCTATGCATAATATAAAGCGGAGACTACATCTACGTGCAATGTTAAGTTCGCATCTTTATCACATCAGGTCCAGATCTGGATAATGCCTCAAACTATAGCGGTGTTTCATCATCATCATCATCATCATCATCAGCCCGTATTCGTCCACTGCTGGACGTAGGCCTCCCCTAGTGAACGCCACAGAGCCCGGTCTTCGGCTTTCCTCATCCAGTCACTGCCAGCTGCCTTCCGCAAGTCGTCACTCCATCTGGCCGGCGGGCGCCCTACACTACGTTTGCCTAGCCGCGGTCTCCACTCGAGAACTCGCTTGCTCCAGCGTTTGTCAGTTCTTCGACAGATGTGACCGGCCCATTGCCACTTCAGCTTGCTAATCCTTTAGCGGTGTTTGGCTTATTGAAATCTGCCGAGGACGCGAAACATAGCTCTGATATTTAGGAGCCGAAACAATAGAAAGTAGTTTCAACTGGTGGTAGTCCCACAAGGGGTGAGTACCTACTGAACGATAAATAAAATCATTTTCACTTGGTAACTTTTATTAATATAAATCGAATTAAATTCCACCAGAAAACTTATTCTAATAATCTATATTTAAAAAATATACTTATATAAATCATTCTATTTATACTAATGCGCATAATTTGTGATTCGTTATTAAGGATTAATGAAATTAAAAGGAATAGAAAATGTTTGAATGAAATTGCAGGACAAAGTACGTTACTGAAAACACAACTCCCCTTTATGTGTACGATTGTACATACCTAATTATTATCATAAATTGTCTTGTTATTTACTAGTTTGGAATAATGAAATTTTGTTCTCTCCTCTCATTTCTTAGATCCGCTCCTTAGTGTAACATCAACTTAACCCTTGACATTTTGGATTTGACCTCGAAACCCGGCAAATATTTGATTAGGTTTATTTTTTCTCGATGGCGACATCTATATTAGTTTGTAGAAGAGATTTTTCTACTACTAATATGACGGATATTATAGAACCATATTTTTTGTAAGAAGTTAATAATATTTAGAACTATTTAAGCTGCTTCTTTTCTTAACACACACAGTTACATGACTCACAGTCCTAAATGGATCATTTATTAAATAACTAGCTAAACCGACGGACGTTTTCATGTCTTACCTATGAATATTCAATTCGAACTGAATAAAAAAAAATAAGTAAGTTTTCTATTTTCCTACGCAACTTTCTTTTTAACCCCCGACACAAAAACGACGGTGTGTCTATAAGTTTGACGTGTCTGTGTGTGTGTGTCTGTCATGTGGCATCGTAGCTCCCGAACGGATGACCCGATTTTGATTTAGTTTTTTTTTCTTTGAAAGGTGAATTAGTCGGGAGTGTGCTTAGCTATGTTTGATGAAAATCGGTCGAGATATAATGCAATTGTTGGGGGTTTTTTTAATTTATATGATACTCATCTTCACAATCCTGTGTCATTACTCTTTCATAAGAACGTTCTCCTGACAATAACAAACACAGCAAAAAAAGTATATGCGAAATTGGTCCTGCCGTTCTCACGTGATGCCGTGACCAAGGAAATATGTTGGATAAATCATAGATAATGATATACACTGCATGTCATTGACCCCATACATGCTAGTTTCGCCAGTGTTCGGCACACGACCGCAACCAGTCGCCGCAATACGATTGATTCCCAAAGCAACAGCACACACTGCTATATATACAGCAATATACTCGTTTGTGCGTTCCACGCTGCTATTCCAGGAATCACGTAGAATATTACTGTATTAGTTCGCGTTGAAGGGGGGGTAAGCTGGCCATCGAGGGTGTATTTAAGTGCCTGTAGATACATTACATAGCTAGTTCAATGCTCTAGAGTGTCTTGTGATTCCGTCTATTTGTAGTCAAATATCTGTCTAAGTAGTAATTGATTGTAATAGCGTAATATTATTGCGTACTTGAATATTTTGTCCGACGTACTATTCACTGCCTTATTAGTCCAGTGGTCCCAAGCGCGACTGCTACGCTAGAGATCCTGGATTCGATTCTCAGGTCGAGCAGTGATATCAGATATTTCTATGAAATTCTCAGTAGCAGCTCGTAGTTAAGGTTTGTACCCGGTTAGTGGCAATAGGCTCGCCTCCTCCTACATACCGGTGAACTATGAGTGTACATTAGTACTTCCCTGCCTAACCCTTCGGGAAAAACAGGCGGGATGGTATATTTACTATTCATAGTGATTGGTGCCTCATTATTATTACTACTTCACTCTTTATGAGCAAAGTCGTAGGCAGCACGGATTACCCTTAAAATAACAAAGATGAGAAGCTTTAAAACCTCAGTGACTATAGAGAATTTAAAGCAGGACAGCTGTATTTTTCGGGGAAGTACAATAATACACGTAAACAAAAAAAGCCTAATATAGAATAATTATTTACTTTTTGCCGCAATGTATGTATTCTGAGTTGATTTTTCTCTAACACAAACAACAGATACCTAATTTGGTTTGATATAATTTAAATCAACATCATGTTAATTAATTATATATTCATAAAAACAAATGAAGCAGAAATCTCTGTTGACTTTTAAAAACAGAATCCCAACGAAACTGCAAAATTAAAAACAGTTTCAAAAACGAACTTTATTAGCAGTTTTAGGTCACACAGTTCCGCAAATACTTTGGCCTCAGTGGAGAACATTGATTCTCAATACACTATAATAGAAAATGAGTTTGGTTCATTACCCTCATTGCAGACGGGTGTTCATCGTCACTGTCGACCAAAGAGTCGCCCGAAAAACAAATACCCTATTGCACCCAACTGTAGTTATAAGAAACTCCGTACAAATTTGTTTGTTTTTTTGTCGAGCAGTGATATCATATGTTTCTATTAAATTCTCAGTAGCAGCTCGGAGTTAGGGTTTGTACCCGGTTAGTGGCAATAGGCTCGCCTCCTCCTACATACCGGCGAACTATGAGTGTACATTAGTATACCCCTGCCTAACCCTTCGGGGAAAACAGGCGGGATGGTATATTTACTATTCATAGTGATTGGTGCCTCATTGTTATTACTACTTCACTCTTTATGAGCAAAGTCGTAGGCAGCACGGGATTACCCTTAAAATAACAAAGATGAGAAGCCTTAAAACCTCAGTGACTATAGAGAATTTAAAGCAGGGCAGCTGTATTTTTCGGGGAAGTACAATAATACACGTAAACAAAAAAAGCCTAATATAGAATAATTATTTACTTTTTGCCGCAATGTATGTATTCTGAGTTGATTTTTCTCTAACACAAACAACAGATACCTAATTTGGTTTGATATAATTTAAATCAACATCATGTTAATTAATTATATATTCATAAAAACAAATGAAGCAGAAATCTCTGTTGACTTTTAAAAACAAAATCCCAACGAAACTGCAAAATTAAAAACAGTTTCAAAAACGAACTTTATTAGCAGTTTTAGGTCACACAGTTCCGCAAATACTTTGGCCTCAGCGGAGAACATTGATTCAGATACACCATAATAGAAAATGAGTTTGGTTCATTACCCTCATTGCCGACGGCTGTTCATCGTCACTGTCGACCAAAGAGTCGCCCGAAAAACAAATACCCTATTGCACCCAACTGTAGTTATAAGAAACTCCGTACAAATTTGTTTAAACAAAATCTCGGAGAGTGTGTGGCATAAGGCAGAAGTAATTTATTTTATTTTATTTTTTATTTTATTTATACATAGTATCTTTACAGCTTATAATAACTAAACAGTTATATAATTTTAAACAATATGCCAATAACGAAATACACAGATAAAATAGGATATATAAAGTTGAGAGTGAGCTTATATAAAAAAAAAAAAAAATTCATCACATAATAAATTTTACATTAATAAGAGTTTGCGTGCGTGCGTGTTTGAGTGTATGTGTGTGTGTCTGTGTGTGTAATATTGGTATTAGTATATATTTACTTATATATTGTTGCATTTATGTGTGTATTGATATAATAAACCGGTTTAATTCATTGTAAATCTGCTTATTTTGTGAGAGGATTTTCAATATATCCGTTTTAAAGGTGTTGCGTGGGCAGTTAAATGGGTCCAAAGATGCAAACTTGTTGTTATATAAGTCAGGGAGACGAAAAAATGGTGACATTTTTATATACTTTGTAATGAGCGCGTGACAAACAGAAAATTATTTCAAATGACACTTTTCATCGCAAACTATTATAGATTGTTAATAGAAGTGAAGCGACTATCAAATTTAAGTGTATTTTGGCACGGAAAAAGTTTTGAAACATGAATCATACAAGAAAGCAAAAACCTACAAGTCAAAGTTGCTGTTTATGCGGGGATAACTGAAGGGATTCGAGTTGATATTCTTCTTCATTCATTTAAGAGCTATTTCAAGAGAATAATAATTAATTAATGACATATTTTAAGCATAGGAAACTATTTTCATTTCCACAATCAAGTTCACTTTTACATATTTTTCTTCCGTGGATATTTCAGTTTTAATAAGTATGAGTTTATGTATCTTTCATTCTTACCGAAGCCAAAAAAATCTACTGAAATACATAATTAGTCAGTTAGCCCTTTAAGTAGTAATGTCTCTAATATTAATTTTACAGAAGGTTTTTATTACAAAGTCCACTTAAATCTGACTTAATTGTTACAAGCCCTTTTACCCCACGGCTACATTCGCAATCATAAATGCTATACAAAATTAATTACGCACCTACACTGTATAAATTAAGAGCTTATTATTTCATTTCTTTGAGTAGCGAATTAATTCACTAATTTGAATTTATAGTACAATGGGTACGAACTAAAATCTCATTAATTAGATACATTTATGATTTTAAATGTTCTTTAATTGAAGTAGGTACATACTACGAACAACTTAATGGGACGGCGAGCTAGTATTCTACTGGTAATATTGTTGCAAACAAAATTAAATCATCATAATGATTAGTGTGGCCCCTAAGTAGCAGTAGGATGACTAAAAAAAGAAAGAAAATTCTGCCATTTATGATTCAAACCATTTACGCAACGACAACAAATACGTTTTGTGTTGTAGCTAATTCGCTTCCGCGTAAGGAATCGCTACCGCTTATTCCTCACGCAGTATCATAAAGCTTTGTTTACACAAGTGACCCCCAGCGCCGCGGGAATACATTACCGGACTTGTGAATGGACAATTTCAATGTTGATATTGACATTAAAATAATTATGTTTACACACCGACGATTTCTTTCAATTTTCGGGTAGCGGCTGTGTTTGTAAAACGTAATATTAGATCTATCGGTGTCGGAACGTCGATGGACATGCGAATAATATGGGTTTAATTTTTTGTATCCCTTTTTTTGTGTTTATTTTTGTTTTGTATGTAGCGTACGGTGTTGTCTTACATTATTTGCTCTTAATTGGTAATACGATTCAACGGTAATTATAGAACCTCAACGTTTGCTTTGTTTTCAATTTATTCTTTTTTGTTACAGAATTTCATTATAATGATTTCCTTTCTTTTGAATTTGTAACAGTACCTACCTAAAAGGATAATAAAGAAATCCTTTAGAGAATCTCCGGTTCGTGCTAAACATAACAAAAATTCAAATCAACACAACTTTTATTGAAAGTTGAAGGGATCCACAGAGGTAGAATGGTGCGGCTCGACATCGATCTGAAGAAAGTGTAAGGCAAAAACAATTTATTCTCAGATAGGATCCCTTTGGAGTGGCTTATCGGTGGGTACTTCATTTGTTGGCGAGATTTGAAGTCCGTTATCTAGATGGGGATATTAAAAGCCCCAAAATGCTCCTTTAAACTTGTACTTGAAGCGTACAATGTACAAGTGAGACATCAAATTATATCTTATAAATTATAATTTTGTGAAGATTACAACTGGTTTGAGTGTGCGGGAGAAATTCATGTCAGAATTTTCGTCAGCTTGCCATATTTTTGAATACCCGTTGCTCTGACACAGGTAATGAATCTTAGCTTGCTTTCAGATGTATTTTCAGTGGAAGATTGAATTGGATCCACCAATTTATCACTTCCTTTGCGCCGGTTTCCTGCAAAATTTTCTAGAAAACCGAATCCATGTAAGTCGAACGGAATTCCTTGAAGAGCATCGTAACATGTTTTCAATTCGATTTGAGGTAAACGTGCAAGCAGTCGCTTTATGTGTAATCCTCACTCGATTCACTATTGCTATTATATACCTACCTATAGACTGTATATATTGTATGGCACGAAAACTAAGCTATTGTCGAGTAATACGAAGCCAGTTATAATTATGCCACGTTAAGGAGCATCAAAAATAATTTAAGACGATTTTTTCTTGATTCAATCATTAAATCAAGAAATCATAAATTGCTAAGCATAACTCGAGAACAGATTTGGATATTTTTGGTGTTTATGACAAATAAGTTCAAAATATATAAAGAATATTGTCGAACAAAAAAACCGAATGTGAGCTGCCTTGTTTTCATGGAATCATTTATGTATGTATTGTTAACTTAAGATTGTTAATTCAAATTTAGACAAGACACAACAAATGGTGGGATAGCTAGTCATTATATATTTATAGTTTCAAGTATTATAGCACATAAACAAATATAGAATACGGTTTCTGAAGCTGTTACTATAATTACATTCAAACTTATAGTATCTTGTTCCCCCATTACAACTGATCCAAGGCACATTTAGTCACCATCGATAAAATTTAACAATGTCGTTAACTGTCATGTTACTTGCCAAACTAAGATCAAATGTAACTTAGAGGCAACTTAATTTACTATAACTGTTATAAACGGGGTTCTGTTGCCATTTTGAACCTTGAACCGGTCACCATTAAACCTATTGAGTATCTAATTGTTCAATTAAGTCAATCGACTATTTAACTATTTGGGACGCCATCATCATTCCCCAATTAGACTTCAAAGGTCGGATATGGAATTAATAAATTAAGTACGGTTCGAGGACTATGCATGGACCCTATTAAGAAGATGAAACAGAAAACGCTACAGAAGAGTTGAAAATTTAATTTGAGGTTACGCAAGCCAGCATGCCAGAGCTTTCAGAATAAACGTCACTCGTACCCGAATATGGGAATATGAAAATCATCATCATCATCACTCATGACATTGTCCCACTACTGCTGGGCACGAAAACAAAAGGAATAGTTTTGTTTTAACAGTCTGTTTTTTACGTAAAAGATACAGCTGCAGCGTAACAAAACCCCAAATATGAGGAGCTCCTTATATTATATGTGTGGTTACTTGACTTATAGCTATAAGCTCTAAAAGATGTCTTGTGCAGTGATGTCTTCCCCATAAGACTATTTGGAATCGTGCATTTATTTTTGGAAATTTCAAAAATACCTGTCATAATGATCTCATAAGAATAAAATATTAGATTTGATGGAATATGCTAACATCATTACCTATTATGTTTCTAATTGAAAGGAAACTCATACCTAGAAAAATGTGCGCTGTAAACTAAACTGTTCCAGTTTTTGCAAGACCAATTCCTAAAGTTCCCATCGAAAACCTCTCACAGTTCGATATTTTCATTTGAATCTGTTATTTCCAAAAATGTTCCCAGTTCGACCTAAGTTTTCAGACAAATTAATAACCGTATGAAATCGTCTTTTGGAAATTCAAATACTTACTGAAATGAAAGGTCGAAAATATTAGTGTATCTCAACAAACAAGTGTGTCCACGACAGATGTGTAGGTTCAAAAACTTCAACAGTAACACACTCGTGTCAGCTGGCGGCCCATCGTATAAACAGAATTAAGTAAGCCATTTTGCTCAGCTGTAGATAAATTACGGAGCAAACAACATCTGATGCCACACATTTTATTTTTCAGTTTCAACATTTTTATTTAAATCTCAGAAAAATCCTGAAAGTAACACGGTTAATTGACCTTAAAGAGCTTTTATTACCTACAATGACTTGCAGAATTATTATAACTTGAATTTCATTTGTCAATTATGTAAATTATGTAAACTACGTATAAGTTGGTATTCCCGTAAGATGTGTGTGTGTGTGTGTGTGTGTGTGTGAAAAGAGATGAATTATTGCAGTGTTACATGTGAATCAATTAATCTTAACATGAGTTGCGATACTATAAATATATCTTCTTCTCCCTTCGGCTCATTTTACCCTACAACTAAGTTTTACTACCTGCCAATATGAGAAAAACGCGTGAGTGTAGAGTGACTATTTCTGAAGGGTTCACTCAGAAGACTGTCTTAAGATTAATAATGCAACGGCAGGTATTCAAAACATTTGGTGAAAACTTTTTACCAATTACAAAAAAAAGGAAAATTAATCGAAAATTCAATTCGTGGAACACAAAAGAAAATGCGAAATCTCGCAGATGCTATGAAGCCCGATTTTCATTTATTGAACGGCCAACAATAAACCCAAGTCGTCACGTAAATTCCAGTTTCCGATTTTGTGCCCAGACCCCAGACCCCACGCTGAGCTTCACTTCTAATCCCTTGGATGTGGTCCAAAATTAATTTTTTAGCTGAAAATTATTTATATGAAAATATTTCGGTATAAATTCTAAAGCACAAAGTAAAATTAATCTGCTGGATTTTAACTAACACTTGATCTACTTTGTTTGAACAGTAAACTAGGTGCGTTAACGGTTGACACCTTTACAATATTCGGATCTTATCAGGATCAGTTCGGTAAGCGTCTAACCGCCAAGATTGTCGATTGTATTTTGTTTATGGGATAACTCTGCAAACGAGCAGGCGATCTACCAGATGGTAAATAGTCATCGCCGTCCATGGATATCTGCATTACCAAAGTAGTGCAGATGTATTGCCAAGCCTATTTAAGGAAAAGGGAGGGGCGGGAGAGAATGAGAAGGAAGGGGACTGAGGGAGGAATTAGGTCTCCGGCGCTCCACAATCACCGTACAAAACGCAACAGTATGCATACTGCTCTTGACGTCGATATTCTGTGGGAGAGAAGTACTTCCCCAGTCGTGCGTATTCATGCTGGCATGTAGACATTACTACAACAAAACTTTGTTCGCTAACAGTAGATTCATTTTGCCACGTGAGGTAAAAGTTGACTGAATCTTGCTGACTCCTCTTTAAAGTTGGGCTCTATCAGCTGCTAGAACTAAACACTAAAACTTTTCAGCTGAGTCCTACCTTCACAAAGATACTATTCCACGACGAACATTTAGACAAACCTTGATACGAAGATTGAAATGTTAACTTACTTGGGAACTAAAAATTAATAAACGTTTTAAGGTGAACTAAATTGGAAATTGCCACGATGTCATACATAACTTATTTTATGAATAAAAACGCAAGTTTGAAACGTGCCAAAGTTTTTTATTTTTTAAGATTATGTTAATTTTAATTTGACTATTTTTATGTTTTGCATCAGTTTTCTTATTTTCAATAAAAGTTTTAACCTATTCGTTATTTGAACAAAACCTTACTATATTTTCATTCTTCGATATACTTAATAGGATTATTAATTCTTCAATTATAAAACAGATGGGAAAATACGACCACTCATAGCCGTGTATTATATTTCTCGAGAAATCCCCCAAGGCTCAACGTTCCAAGTTGATGGAAAATGCCAATGAATTTTCTCACACCTCGAAATTCAAATTTTTAATTACAACTTGTTAAAAGTCTCCGTGAGTTCAATAGAACTCTGCAGAAGTTCCGACAGGATCAAGCGATCCTATAAGGACCGCTTCTTATTTTTGGGCACAGACTCCTAATTACAGAGCTCAGTAGTTAATTAAGAAGGGGACCGCGGCGGTATGCGATAAAATTTTAATAAAACTCTAATTGTTTACTCAGCAAATAAGGCTCAGTTGAGCACTTTTAGTGTCAACACGCACTTGTAAATGACTCTTTTATTTCTGTATCAGTCACCATAATCATGAAAGTGGAAAACACAAAGAGAATCGTGAAGAACATAATATTGCTATCAAGCAGAGCGAAATTGGTTGTATTTTATGCCTTTGTTATGTTATGTCTTTGATAATAAACCTAATTTTATTATAAAGCTAACATAAAACAACTACAGACATGTAGATTTGTTTGCGCTTCATGAACTTTCTGGAACATTAATGAAAACAAACTAGTAGCACGAGAAACGTTATATGATGAGCTGATGCAAACGTGTCCAGTAAAGTTTGCGTTCTTTAGACAAGTTCTTCCTTTTGGCCAAAAGTCTCACAAATAAATTTCACATCTCAGGATGAATGGAAAATAGAGTTGATGCGCCCGGAACGACATAACTAGTTCAATGGCGTCCCCAACGAGCAGTCCAAAAGGACTTGGATCCTTTCAAGACACGAAAGAAGTCTCGGAAGAAAACTAGTACAGAACACTTTAAACGGAGATATAAAACGAGTCTGGAGTACAACAAAATGAAGCTTCATTCACTTCAGAAGTCATGCCTGAGTTACGCGGAGTTATTGCAGCGCTATTAACAATTCAACATAAAAGTATGCGGGTGGCGCAACGTTTCGTAAAAATTGTACGGAATTGACGCCTCTGCAGCCATATTTGATAAAGCCAATTTTATTATTCGAGACAGAATGCAATAAAAAGTGCCATTCATCCTGTGTGCCGGCAATATTTTGTAAACATAATATATAACACGGAAACTATCTGTATTCCCGGCGGCGATGCCCTTAAATGGGCCAGGTATGTGACGAGGGTATTCTAACTAAATTATAGTTGAACTCTAATTTATTATCAACGAAGTGGATGACATTCAATCTTCTTTATAAATATGTGGAAGCTGAAATGTTTTATTAGATAATATTATACGGCAAACAGTTTTGGAATTTCTGTAATACGATCATCTTGTTTTATCTGCGACAAATTGTGAGGCAAAGATCTTCGCTCGGAGCAACATTTTAATATTATTTGTCTAGAAGATGTTTGTGTTACGAGTATCTAAAATATGTCTCGTCGGCTAGCTGTGGTGAGAATATTTTATACAAGCAAGCTTGTCAAACCTGAAAAAAATGCTATTAAGTACTTGGACTAAATTTGAGGTAGGGGTGTGGTCTTATATATTCGGAGTTCCATGAATTCTAGTAAAAACTTTGTGACAAAGTTTTAATATCTATTTGAAGACATATAATTTATTCCAGCGAACTGGTCGACTAGTTCTATGCGTTCGACCAAGCAAAACGGTTTTTAGTCGGTATGACTCTGACATACCCTACCACCATCCCTCGCGCCGATCAAAGAGGATTTATCATACTATTAAAAAGGTACCTAAGTACCCGATCTTGATACTTTTGTTATCTGTACTGCATCAAAATAAATGGTGGAGACATTATATAACTTAGAAAATTGCGCTCATAATGCTCACCAAGCTCATAAGTATCCAGCGCAGTAATTCAATCCACACTGAAGCAGTATATTTCTTAATAAAATTAGTTTCATAATAAGCGCGGGTGTCGGAGTAGCTGCACGCACAAAGATACGTGGGACTAAAAGGACGGTACGTTTTGATGAAAAGTGGATGAGCCACGTGAATTAATGATTAACTACACTGCTCTCTACTCTCTGTGAAATACGTTATTTTAGTATCTTGGAGCTGGGTCGTGCTAAGATGGATTGGAACTTTAAAATTGTAGAATAGTGCAGTATTTTATTTATGAGATAGGTATAATAAAAGCATATTTTAGATTTGTTTAGGACTCATTCACCATATGAAATTATTGTGTCACATTGAAACGATTTATTTAAATTAGACCATTATAATGGGTAAGTACTTTTGAAAAGTCAAAAACTAAGTAACCCCATGGTACCAAAAAAAAAAACAAAATTAAAATCGGTTCATCTATTCGGGAGCTACGATGCCACAGACAGACACACACACACACACAGACACTTATAACACCCCATCGTTTTTGCGTCGAGGGTTAAAAAGTGGGTCTCATCGCATATCTGGTGTTCATTGGAAGAGACCTATATCTAGATCAATAGATATTGATGATGATATATGATGCTGCCTAAAGACTGGATAACTTTTAGTCTCTGATTAGTTCAAGTACCTATAGTGATTAACTATAGGGGGTTTCTTTAAGACGAGCGTGAATAGGTTTCTTCTAGGGTTGCTTTGGGAAGACAGCACCTGTTGTGGTCATTGCAAAAATTGGAACAATATTAGGAATTATTCAGTTTTAGACTGCCTCGTATATAGTGGTCCCAATCGCGACTGCTACGCTAAAGTTAGCAGCAGGTTCTCAGTAGCAGCTGGGAGTCTGGATTTGTGCCCGGTGAAGGGCAATAGACTCGCTCCCTGTTACATGGAACCTAAACATACTGGCAAAATGTGGATATGCATTAAGTACACCTCTGCCCAACCCTTCGGGGAATATAGGCGTGATGGTATGGTATGTAATTCAGTCTTAAAAACGGGTCAAACTCTCAGTCATGTTTATAAAAGACTGACAACAGAGAATTATGGACCCCAAAATACAATATTGTTCCTAGTAAGTAAATCATTTCAACAATAGGAGAATATAAAAATATTCTTGTATATTTTATTTCAATCAATATATTTCATCAATATTTTTATAAAATCCTTTACACAGATGTTTATCGATAGTTAGCAAAAAAAAAAACAAAGTGCATTGGCTCCAATAAGCTTTGCTGCGTATTTTTTATGTTTCAGCATCTGACAATAAAATCACTTCAGCTCTTTCTCGTTAAATTTAATTTTAAGTTTATGCAGCAAACACTGGAAACTTTTCCAACACAACAAGATAATAATTTAGCTACTTTGCAGCTCACACATTGAAACTACAGACAGTAATATCGATCGTGGTATTTGTATTTCTTTACAACATAACATACCATCACGCCTATATTCCCTGAAGGGTTAGGCAGAGGTGAACTAATGTACACCTTCACTTCGTTGGTATATTTAGGATCTATGTAATAAACGGCGAGCCTATTACCATTAACCGGCAACAAACCCAGACTCCGATTTACTACTGAGAATTTCATAGAAAAACTCAATAACACTGCTTAACCTGAGAATCGAACCTAGGACCTAGCGTAGCAGCTCTGACGTGTAAATCCAAAACACTGTAACTAAACATACAGAGTTTTGCTAAAACAATCCTTAACATTTTCTTCAAGTTTTATAGAGGCAATACACGTTTACTTAGATTATTCTAATAGTTTGAATAGTATGGTTGTGAAATATATATGGCTCGATAAAACGTAAAAATACCTTTAATTTGGTATATAACACATAATATAATGTTATAATAACATTACCAAAACATACCAAAAACTAAAAAAAGTTTTAAAAGCCCTTTTCACGAAATAGATATTTCTGAGATACAGTGTTTTGGATTTACACGTCAGAGCAGTCGCGCTTAGGACCGCTAGACTAATGAAGCACTAAATTTCTTTACAAGTTGCTTTCAAAAGCCTCTATCTATTAGAAAGTGGTATACCGCTGTAGGGACACCAGTTTTAGGTCCTATGAAATAGGGGTTACCTGTTATTATTGCTACTGAAATTTAAAAGTAGGACCCATGCTTGATCTATGAATGGGAATCAGAACCTCACACTTTGGCTTGCGCCAATTGGTCTATAATTTGTGAGCAAGATCTAGAAGTCCTGGGTTCGATCACCAGGTCCAGCAAAGTGTTATTGGGTTTTTTATGAAATTCTTAGTAGCAGTTCGGAGTCTGGATGTGTGCCCAGTTTATGGCAATAGAGGCCTACGTCGAGCAGTGGACGAATACGGGCTGATCATGATGATAATGAAAGGCAATGAAATTTGGGTGTACATCTCTGCAGAACCTTTCGGGGAATACAGGCTTGATGGTATAAATACAAAAAAGGAGTATAAAACCATCTGCATGACCTGCATGAGCTGTAAGTATGCGCTGTGTGCAGTAGATATTACATTCAAAGCTTTTTCTAAAACTTCTTCACGTAACTCCAAGAGCGCGTGCTTCCTCTCGAGGGTCATACTTCGTATGTGGTGACAGACATTTAGTATTCCCATAACACTTTAGAATGAACTAAAATATATTATATTCTGCTGAAAAGTGCAGTTTTTTACTAGATTTTTTGGTCAATGGAAACTAATTTAAATGCAAATATAAAACTCATTCATCGTTGCGCTTTTTATTTAAGCGGTAGAGGATTCCAAGTATTTCCCACCGCGGTGTTGAAATAGCTAGTGAGTTTCTATTCATGGTAAAATATAGTTAGCTAACTTTTTGTTCTTTTTCATTCATCATAGAATAAAAATAACTTCCTTGGGTTATGAGTTATTGCGTTGTTCTATGAAAATCTCAGTAGCGTGTGCCCGATGAATGACTCGCCACTTTAAACATGGGACCTAAACATACCAGGAAACTGTGGGTGTAAATTATGTACATCTCTGCCTAAACCTTCGGGGAATACAGGCGTGATGGTATGATAAATTATAAATTAAACCAACAATTTCCAATGTATTTACAACCAGTAATTTGGGTTCGATCACAATAGCCACTAGTTGTATTGTGTGATCTACGTCATAACAAACTTTGAAATAGTCCGTACATTATAAATGAGCCAAGGAAATATAATAATAACATGGAAATTATACGGTAGTGGTCGCTTTATTACAGTTTCCGGATATTATCTTTATATTTGTAAGGGATTTAATAATATTAGTGGTCGCCCAGTGGTCGAAATTGTAGCACAATTCATTAAGATTTTATATTTGAACATTATTAATACCTGTATTATCACAGATATATGAATGTGTTTGTGTATGAAACGTATGTATGGTAGCATGTGTAATGTCTTTCTCTTATTTCCAATGCACATTATATTTAAAAAAATGCTTTATGTACACTTCCACATAAACTAACAGTGCCAAATTTCATACTGTTATGAACACGACATTTTCGTAGAAATTCGTTTCATAAAAACTATCTTGAGTAACGAGTAGCAGATTACGATTTTGTTCATATCTATCACTTGAAAGAGAAAGAAATAAAACTGGGAAAAAGCGTATTTTCTCAAGTAGGTATTACTATGAAACAATGAAGACCATTTCATATAATTTTTCTATAACATTTATCTTTAAAACAATTTCATCTCACTAAAACAATTTCAGACAACATGAATGGTGATAGGTTAGGTATGCAAATTCCGATCCTGCTGATCTGGTATCGTTGTGCGACGGGTCGTTGAGCTCCCTATAAAATGGTTGAGCTACACGATGACTGATGTATGCGTGCCGTCAGTTAGGACAGGTCAACTCAAAGCTGCTATGGCTCTTTCTTCAAAAGGCCTGTTCAGATTTTGCCCTACATTGTTAAACTCGCATATCTAACAACAACTATTGTCTGGACTTTAAAAGAGACCATGATTCTCTGAGTTTGTTTTGACGTTTCTTCTCAGAGGTCGTCAGATAGGAAACGTCGGCGCCATCTAGTTAAAAAAATATGTAAAAATCGACTTGTAAAAGTGTCCTGAAAAGATCTATTTACAGAAATAAATATCATTTCATTTCATTTCATGTTATTTCACAACGGATTCCATTAAAATAGCTAACTTTAAATAAATGCAGATCGCAAACGTTACCATTGAACTAACACGCTTCATAATGTATTCCACGTTTGTGTAATCCAAGTATTACTTGGAGAACTTATGAATTTTTAACTAGTACCTGCGTTACTCAATAAATTGTAAGAAATAACAGTGTATTACCTCATTAGTGTAGTGATCCCAAGCTCGACTGCTATGCTAGAGGTCCTGGGTTGAATTCCCAGTTCGAACAAAAGTGTTATAGGGTTTTTCTATGTAATTCTGGTGCTGGTCCTGGGATCGAATCTGAGGTCGAGCAGTGTTATTCAGGTGATTTCATTATTTGGTTTCAATTGTAAATTTAAATCACGCCTGTATTAGAGCGAGCACAACAAAAAAAAATAAACAAATCGGTTAACCCGTTTTTTATTTTTTATATATAATTATAGATTACATAGCCCTATCTGTTACATTGGTGTGTAAGGGCCTCATCTCACATTAATGACTTTATGAATAGCTTAAAGATATGAGAAATCTAGGTATAAGTGTCGTGCTCTTGGTATAACCTAAACCATTTCTATCTGACTATCGCTATACCGTTTATAATTTAAGTTCATAACGAACATATTCGAAGAACTTTGACTTTAACCTTAATACATTATGCATGCAGGAAAATATTAGATTTACGTAGTAGTATCTCATTTATTTCAGTGTGTAATATATTGTTCTGAAGAGTAAGCCTATCGCCAGAATTCGAGATAATTCTTAGAACGTAACACTTAAAATGTCACCGTATTAAGTACGCTAAGGTAGGGCAATGTAGTTGTACATTATAATCCTTAAATTGATTTTTAATAACTCGGAATACTCGGAAAACTACCTGTAAGTAGTCATCGCCACCCATGGGTATCTGCCACACCAAAGGAGTTGCCGAGCCTATTTAAGAAAAAAGAGAGGGGAAGGAATTCCAAATCCCTCCTTCAGTAGAGACTGAGGGAGGAATTTGGAATTGCTTCTTCACGAAAAACAATAATACTTATGCGATTTTTTAAGCTCATCGGAGACTAAATTTCAATGCCCTTTCTTAAAAGATCTCTTTTTTGTAAGATTTCTGCCAACATAAAGAAATGTTGGCAATATAATAGTTGCGAGTTATTTGTGCATTATTACAAAAGATATTTTAAACTAAATAGGTACAGCAAACAAAATCTTAATTAAGTAAAATCGAAGTTTACATTTCATCCACACTGCTTAAGCGTGACGGATCTTTTGTTTGCAGTATAAGTTTAACGAAGTCTGCGAGAGGGTGTGGCCTCTTCAGCTGCAGCACTCAATGCAAACCGGCACAGGACGTGACCCAGATCATAAAAATCGGCATATTGCATTTAAGCTTTTTGTTTATTTTCTGCAGACTCTTTGATTAAAGAGATTTTCTGTGACCTCATTATATTTAGAAAAACAAATTCACATTATTCCCGAAAATATCAGACAAAGGCGTAGAAGGTACGGTCGCCAGCACATCAGGTTACCACAAAATATCAAATTTTGGATTCCATTTAAGGGTTAGGCAGAGGTGTAGGTACTAATGTACATCCACATTTCGCCGGTATGTTTACGTCCCATGTAATAGGGAGCGAGCCTATTGCCATTAACCGGGCACAAATCCAGACTCCGAGCTGCTACTGAGAATTTCATAGAAAAACCCAATAACACTTAGCTCGACCTGGGGATCGAACCCATGACCTCTAGCGTAGCAGTCGCACTTAGGACCACTAGACTAATGAGGCAGTCACTAGACTAATGTGGAGTCGATTTTGAACTTAATCATCATCATTTTAAGGTATAGAGTCATTTGGAGAAATTTATCAGTTTTGTATAACTTGATGTGCTAGCGACTATCCTATAAAGTACACCCACAGCTCGACTGTATGTTTGGTCCCATGTTAAAGGGGGCGAGCCTATTGCCATTAAGCGGGCACCGAGCTACTACTGACTTTCATAGAAAACCCAATACCAGTTTGCTCGATCAGGGAAACGAACACGGGACCTCTAGCGTAGCAGACACGCTTCCGATATTAGACTAATGAGGCAATTGAAGCGGCGGTAGCCTAATGGCTAGGGCGTCGGACTTGCGATCATGTGATTGCCGGTTCGAAACTCACCCATTGCACTACCGACGTGAACCCACTCGTAATACAAGCATTTAGCTTAGTACGAGGGGTTAACAAGATTACTAGTAATGTGCGACCCACATTGCTTTATTTCTTTAAATTGTAGATAACAATGTAATAAATATGGAAGAATTGGATTTGATTTAAGTCTTCTAACATGAAATAAAACTACAAAATCAAGAAGCTAATACATCGTTACTATCCCTCGTTTCTTAAATAACCAAGCTGTATAAACTCAGGTAGGTATATGTATGATTGATTGCTACAATATGATCGCCAGTTAAATCATCCTGCATATTCAAACGATTGACCTAACCAAATGGCCGTTTTGCCAATTGTCGATGCACTATTGACGTGAGCAAATCAATTTACTGAGCGAGCTAACGTTCGATTATAATCGGATTGACAAATACGCCACCCACACGAATCGACTAGGCAAAAACCAAAAAATGGACAAACTAACATCACTTGAATACCATTGCATTTTAAATAAAAACGAAGCTTATAAAAATACTAATATGTAATCTGTGGTCGCAAGGTCCCATTCCTAGGTCAAGCAATGTTATTGCCTCATTTAAGCTAACGACATGTCATATCATCATAATCATATGTAAGATTAATAAATGAGAAATAGTTATCCCATCAAAAACATAACATGTTAAAAAAATGCACAAGTCTTGCTTGCCACGCAGTTCTTCTGCCGGTAAAAAGTTGTGAAATCGAATGTAATTCAGTACCTACCTATCTATGGGAGCAGCTAATCAATCTCTTTGTCATAAATTTATACCTTGTTAGTACCTAAGGTACTAACTACATTTTAAAGTAATCATATCATTAAATTTTTGATGTCTATTAAATAGAGTGACTTGGCTTAGCGTTTAATGTTTATTCAAATCAAATAGCAAGTTATGAAGTAGAATAGTAAAGATTAAAAAGTAAGTGTAATTAGGCCAGACCAGCTCAACATAATGTTGCAGTAATGAAGCCAAACAATGATTTTCAACTGGCCGAAGACATTGTAAGTATTACGTAGGTCAAGTTACATTGTATACAGTTTATTTTATAATGTTTTTCTTTTTTATAAAATAGCGAGGGGTCTATTGCTGTATGTATCTTCCATCAGGCAAAAACTAGGGCAACAACTTATTAAATACAAAAAAAAAGCTTGCATCCCAATGGACCGCAAACTGTGAGCCGAATGTGAACATAGCCTAAAGCCCTCGTCTGCTTTTAGCTTTAGTAGGTCGTCAGCGACATAACACAAGTCTGCCAACAAACCCAGTTATAAAATATCATTTTTTACGATGAAACATGAAGTTTTACAGCGACGAGTTACTGTCCCAGCGAGACTTAGCTAATCAAATAACCAACACATAAGTTTTTATCTCGCGAAATTATCTCTATGATATATTACAAGGACGACCGAGTCGTTATAGTACAATTAAAAGTTAGAGAGAATTACTAATCAATGGAGGCTAAAGCTTTGAGCTGGCACGCCTGGCAGAGATGATAGACCACACTTAAAAAGAGCCCGACATTATTAATGTGGAGGTTGACTTTCGGTAGAACCGCTTTGTGCGAAAATATTCAAGCTTAAATCCCAGTTTTTGGCTGTGTAGGACAATTTTCGCTGGGGAATAATTTTTCACCTTTTTCTGCGTATGGCGTATATTATGAGCGCGGCTTTAGCTCGTGATCTCGCTTGAGTCATACGTGTTTGATAAAAGTATGTTTTTGTCTTTGATTTTGTTTTCTGTCAAGTATAAATTATTTACAATATATTACGTTTAAAAGCAACCAAGAAAAGCGCAAGGTTTTCGATATTTTCTTTAATAAAAATACAACTGGGCACTCTTGCATATTTTTTCTAAAAATATTTTTAAATTCACATTTTTTTTTACAAATTGCTAAACCGTCCCGGTACAACCAAAATTGTCAGTCATTCCATAAATTCAAAAAGTATGGCAGTTTAATCCCCAATTCAAAATGGCCGACCCGAAACCGGAATCAAGGGTCAGAGAATTTATTTCACTATTAATGTTTGCGTGACGGCGTAGTTCGGTTATTTATATCAGTAATTATCACTTATTTGTTTACAGTTAAGGTCCAAACTTACTTAATCGTAACTTTATCATTATAACCATAATTTACGGATAAAACTTATCCTTATTGACTGACGTATCCAATGTTCTATCATCTCTATCACAATCATAATAGTATGAGTAATAGCTTATTTTAATATTAAAATAATTCCTTTATTTTTTACTCACATTTTTTTAATATAAAATCCAAACTCTAAACATTTTATTAAAAAAACATTTTTGATATTACTTATAGGTAACTGAAGTATACCTATAAATAAAATAAAAATAATACGGAACAGTCTAATATTTTTTTTACCTAACAACGCAATTCAATCCTTATGTCCTAAAAATATATCAAACTATTTGTCTTGTGCTGTATAGAAATTACAGAACTGGTTAATGTTTCTGGTCGTCATCTTATGGGTTCACTGTAGTGGATAGAGTCCGTAAGTTCTGTCCATCCAGCTAGTAGTACAGGCAGTCGTAATATTTTATGACTGAACTTAGATAATCTACGAGCTTATAACTGAACCAGGCTTTGGAACTATATAGCCATGATAAGACTGGATAATAGAACTTAAGTAGAGAACGCCCCGGGACTGCGGGAGCGATTTATTGAATTTCTAATGCATTTTTTGCAAAAGACGATGTTGTTTTTGATGGAAAATTTATTACCTACATTATTTCTTATTCTAAGAATAGAGTCATGATGATGTAATTTAACTTTAATTTCATTTATAAAATCTATAAAACTATTATTTTATTAATCAATTATTAACGAAAATGTTATTTCAAGCTATTAGGATTACAGGCCTCCACATTGTTCAATCTTAATCTCTCATAATGTGACTTTAAATTTAATTACAAGTTTGTACGGTATCTATTAGGATATTCCTTAGAAGTCCACGAACTCAGAGCTACGTAAGACACGTAGGTTCTAGGTTTTATGACCAAGTAGGTATCCAATATTTTCACACGTCAAAAAAATATTACGTTTCAGAAACCAGTAAAGATTTCTTTCATTCGTTTGCCCAATTTTGGAACCCGGAACTAACAGCTGAATATTCTTTACGATTGTTTTAATTAAATTACAGCTCAATTAACACAAAGAACTTCTTTTTTCGTCAAAAATTACGAGATATTAGGAATAAAGTTTAAGGCGAAACAACCTTCACAAGAATTAATAAATTAAGTTTTTTCGATTTCCTCAACACCTAGCTGTATTCGATCTTACAGAACTTCCTAAAACTTGTAAGTATATTAATTTAATTTTAATTTCGGTAAATGAAGAACATAATGCTGTACTTAAAATCTTATGTAATGCAGTGTGAGCCTATTGCCAGTGACCGGGTACACATACAAACCTCAGACTAAAAAATACTCTTAGAACAACACTGTACATTTCATAGTTGGATAACTAGTACTCAAAGAATATCAAACACACCTGTCTTACATATTTATACAAATACAGCAGATATATTCATGATATTTGCATGTATATGCGGTGAACATGATCCGGGTACGGTATATACCGTGTGGGACCGTACGTAACGGTACCTGAACGACGTAGGTACCGCACGGCACGTCCAAATAATCCACGCTTATGTGGAAAAGGAAACTTGGTTTTTGGAAAAGTCTCATGTTTGAAAACATACGGTGCGGTAATTGAAACGTGTACGCTTTGGATGATCGATTTAGTTTTAAAATTTCAGTTTACATTAAAGTAGGTCGCCTGTCTTACATTTTTTTTTTATAAATTATGCATTAGTAGGGCAGTAAACTTTTTTCCGATGGGGTTAAACAAATATTACAAGACTACGCGTGCTACGACTTCTACATACTTTAATTTATAAAAATAAAAAAACAAGCCTATTAATTTCCTTTACTAAATAACATAATTAGTTTCTCTACAATAAACCACTGCGTCCTTTATTATAATAAATTTCTAAATTTATAACTTAACTGCTTATACCGAAAATATAAAGCGAGCCGACATACTAAAATTGGCGAGCACTTCAATGCGGCTTTAGTCATAATTCATCCCGAGCCGCTCTTCATTGTGATCGGGAGACAAATTGAGGATACGTCACAATTTCGTAGTCACCGCGCCATACTGAAGACTCCGAATATTTGTGACAGATTTTTGAGTCAATAGCGGCTTGTGTTAGACGATAAAGACTTTTGTTGTGGTAATATTTAACTAAGGAGACGTAATATTTTATTATTAACATACCATCAAGCCTGTATTTCAAGAAAGGTTAGGCAGATGTGTACAAATATACACCCACACTTCGCCGATATGTATAGGTCCCAAAGGGGCGAGTCTATTGCCATTAACCGGGCACAAATCCAGACTGCGAGCTGCTACCGTGAATTTCATAGAAAAACCCAATAACACTTCGCTCGACCTTGGGATCGAACCCAGGACCTCTAGCGTAGGACTCGCGCTAGGGACCACTAGCCCTAATGAGGCAGTCATATTACTAATGAGGTAATTCGAAAAATAAATAAGTAATTTCAACACGTATAGTCATGTCACGCACCAACTTTTTGTTTCTTAAAAAGAAAACGTGTAATTTTTATTCGTACACTGTATTTCCGTCCCACACGTCTCCACAATAAAATGTCTAGGAAATTTTGTGAATACAAAGCGTTTACTGCCATATTTGGCGTTCGGAACGCCTCACACCTCCGTTTGCACACTTCAAGGGATTACAAAAGATATTACTACCTATTTTCTGAAGCCTTTTTTCCACCGCTCGACATTACCATTGAGGCATATATCCTATCGTACTAGAGAACCACCATGACAAACAAACATTAAAACAATTTTACTCGCTGGAAAGTCACCCTTTAACCTCAGTTTATTTTTCTAGAATAAGTAACTAAATAAAAATAACAAATTATATTTTTTTCAAGAACATCCAATGCTTAAACATCTCTTGCAATTTTATAAGCTTTCGTATTTATAGTAAACAAGTTTTTGCATTTTTCTTTTGAAAACGTCATTGATTACGCAACAGATGAGGCAAAAACTAGTTGCGTAGTCTGAAGCATGTAATATCTCCATGCCACATTACACCCCCATTTACATATTATTCGAGGGTATAATCATTTACAAACTTTTGGGTATAAATGGACATGACAGTTGAATTATGAAGACGGGGGTTGTTTGTCAGTAGCAAAACAAAGTTTGTTTTTATCTACAGTAAAACTATAGAATGTACTTCATAATTAAGAAAGGTATTTGAATTCTTTGAACGTTCGTTAGTGTAGTTGTTTATGTAAACTGTGTTGTTGAATAAATAAACAGAGGGTTAAGGCAAAAACAGCAACTAGGTGGGTGCTACAATAAATTTTAAATGAGCTGCTTTAACGTTTTCAGATTATATACGACATGTTTAAAAGGGTCATTACTTTAAAAAAGTGTATATTTGTGTAGCTTTACGAAAACAAATACAATCTTTGCGTACCTGATTTAAATATTTTTAAATGAAATCTTTTATTTTGAAATCTTTCTTGAAGCGTCGGTAGCCTAATGGCTAGGGCGTCGGACTTGCGATCATATGGTTGCCGGTTCGAACCCCACCCATTGCACTACCGACGTGAACCCACTCGTAACACAAGTATTTAGCTTAGCACGAGAGGTTAACAAGAATACTAGCAATGTGTGACCCATATCGCTAGTAAGCTTTTTTTAAAAAAAAAAAAAAGTTTTCAACCCAGCATAATGTGCTGTTCAATTTAAAATACCTTGTCCCAAGAGCTAGACTAAAACTAAGTGAATTTCCGTACTTCGCTGCAAATCAGCTGCTGGCTTAACGTGTCGGCGCGACGAAGCGTTCGTAATAAGTATCCTCGTATATGACGCGATCAGTGAGTCGTAAACTCACAGCATAATATATAACTGCGTAAATATAACCTTAATGGCACTGCAATTGTAAATTTGCGATCGATCTAGTATCGATCGCAAATTCCTCCAACCAAAGAAAACTTAGAAGAGTTATGTTAGGTTTTTTTTTTGTTAAGTAGGAAACTAGAAAATCTACTTTTTATCGAAAACAATTTGAATTTGCATGAAACTATCTAATTGAAAAAAAAAACTTTTCTCTATCAATAGAAAAAAAAACTTTTCTCTATCAATAGAAAAAAAAACGCCAAAAAGAAATTTATCCAGATTGAACGTTGAATTGAAAACCGTTTACATTTTTGTAGTCAGTTAAATAACATACAGGATTACAAATAAGACCAGCTTACACACAATCTGTACTCACTGTGATTCAATTAGCTACTTATACAATCTTTAATCCAAATGCACAAGCCGCGTACGGCTTCGAGGTAACTACCCACCTTGTTAGTGATGTTTCAAACTTTTCTTCGGAAAGAAAATCAACTACTAAAGGTTGAAGTTGCATTTCTTTCCCTTGGTATTGTGCCCCAACTGATTCTGAGTCGTTTAGCAATCTCGGTTTGCGTGTTTTTTCTACATTTAGCTTTGTAAAAACGTATAACTAGTTCTTTAGTTTTTTATGTTGTTTAGTTTTGTGTTTAGAGATTTAACTAAACGATTAGTTTAAGAATTTTTATGACCGTTTTATGATGATAAGTGTATCCTTCATTTGACTACAATAATTGACGATTTGATTTTTTTAGCTAGGTAAAGGAAATAAAATATAATTATATAAAAGGGAAAGTAACTATTTCCTATAAAAATAAAGGAGGTTGCTAATGTTTTGTCAACATTAAAGATCAAACCAATTAGCAAAATCTATATTAATATTATGATGAGGTAAACTTTGTGAGTTTGTGAGGTTATAGGGGCTAATCTCTGGATCTACTGAAATGCATTTAGAAAATTCTTTCACCAATATGCTATATATATTATCCCGTAAAATGAAAAGAAACGTATATTCTACGCGGGAGAAGCCGCGGGCGGGAAGCTAGTAATGAATAAGACGATTTTGCGCACACATAATAATAACCTTCTATCTATAAAGACTATCACTTGCCATTGAAGGCACATAATACAACCCATAAATAAGTAAGAAAATGAAACAAAAAAAGCCGGAGATTACCCGAAATCCTCTAGTGACGGTAAAGTACGAGGGTTTGCTTGCAGAAAGGTTGACAAAAAATCCTAAAAGGTCGCCTTTATAAGTTAACCAGGTGTTTGGTTAGTCATAGCAAAAATTCGCAAAGTTTCCGGACCGTCATACATTCATGGATAATCTGGTAAACTTGGAAAATATATGTATATGCAGGATAAGATAAAATTTGCAAAATGTTTTTTGACTTCCAATTTTGTACTCCTGTCAGGAATCAAAGTGAAGCTCTTGTAGGACCACGGTTGAATTATTTGGTAGCCGCGTATCCACGATTTATAAAATTGGCCATTTTGAACTCATAATGACTACATTTGTTGCGGACTGAAAGATGAAGAAATGACACGAATGGAATATTCTAAGATGAAATGATGATTCAAAGAATCACGTGGAGTGTTATCTGTAAGCTTAGCTAGTTGCACTTTGAGAAGTGTGTGCGATCCCCGCACTGTATAAATATTTGTATGTACAACACAATATATCTTCTGGAAAGTAAACGTGATTTGTATCTGCAAACGCACTGATATCACAATATTAGAGTAAGTCATAGAGCATTCAAATATTTTTTGTGTGATCCATTTTCAATCAAATAAAGAGATTGTATCTACCTACAACGAATGTTATGTAGTGTTAATCAATATTTATAGATATAATATTTTTACAGGCTGGTATTAATACCTCAATGTTAAATCTCAATTAAAATTAATGCTTTATAATACCTACATGGCTAATATGATTACAGCCTTTGTTTGTTCCTTAAGAATCAAAAATTTTTACGTGCAATAATAGTTTATTTATAGTATAAAAAATCTTTGTGCACATATTGATTAAATATTTCACTTTGAAAGATTTGAAATAAATTTAAATTCTTAAAGATAATACGAATACAAGCCTCCTCATAAAAGGCTATATAAATACTCCTATAATAATTATGAACTGCCTATTTAAATGTTTTTAAGGCAGAGTCAAAGAGGAGCTATGATTTAAGCTACGTATGTTAGTAGGATAGGTATAAGATATTAATTGAGGAGCAGGCGAACAAATCCAGACTTGTCCATACAATCACATTTTTTTTTTCTTTTTACACCTTTAAAAGTAAACATCTATGCATTCCCAAAAGGTTTTCAATCAATTCGGACTCCTTCGTATACAAAAACATCTTCTAAATTAGCATTTTCGAACAGAAAAAGACTTGTCCTGCTTAAAGTGGGATAAAAATCCGCTTTATTTTGGTTTTCAATCAAAACCGGACAAAAATCATAGAAATATTTTTATATTGATGGATTTTCAAACCAAACCTAACTTATCCATTAAACTTAGTCATTTTTTTTCATGTGTTTCACTTTTTTAATCATGGCAAATAATTTCGTAAAAAAAGTTAAATCAGCTGTGCAAATTCGATGTTAAAAAGTTTGTAATTGGAGTTTTGCATTTTAAATGGACGAAAACGAGGCTACTGTTGCGGATATAAATGATGGTACACGTAAAAGAAAAAAAAAGGCTCGGGCTGCTACAAATAACAGAAATACGAACTAAGTATTATTAAATTATCTGATACCTACATTGTGAGTTTGAGGTTAAGTTCTCCAATTAAAACCTAATTAATTTTGTTGTAGGTACGCAGATAATGACCCTCTTGCTTTGAACTTTCAAACAAAACCAGACTTCAGTCCATTACAAAAAAAAAAAATGACCATTCAGTTTTTTTATAAACATGAAATGGATACACGTTTGTACTTAAATAAAGCTTACATGTACTAAAAATCAGAACTCTGGCTAGTTTCCATTTGCTTGTTTTAATTTTTTAGCCCTCCTGTAAAAAACCGTTTATCGGACAAGTCCGCATTTGTTCGCCAGCTCCTCAATTATAACGTCTTTTCAGATTAACAAACCCCTTCTGAATGATGCTGCCAGTCTCTAAAAGCCAGCCAAGTCTAGAAAATACGAATATGAAATAAAGTGATAGAGATATTTAAAACTTAATAGACTGTCTGCTTAAGTTACATAACTAAAACTTGTGAACATACCTAGGTACATAATCACTATAAAGTTTTTGAAATTCAATTTAAGATAAAAAGGCCCAATAATTATTCATGAATCTTTTAAGTAAGAAATACGAAGGGTTAAAGCTCTGTAATCAAATTTGAAAAATCACGCAAGCTGTTCTTGCACAAAGCGACCGTTAAACTACTTTTCACGGTTTTAATCGCGATGAATTGATAATATTTAATTCCCTACGTTTCAGATCCTTAACAGCATCCATGGTCACAGGTGGACTGAGGTGTTGGTCGTCCTAGTGACAAAATTTCTAAAATTTCATATTTCAGAGGTATCAGCGAAATCACCCTGATAACCTGATAAAAACAAACTAAAGACCTTACTTGTCAACCTTTCGGTTGTGAATCCACTTATTTGATTTATTAATCGTTTAGGTGGGCAAATTTAAGGGTCGAAGGGCCCTTGCCGCGGACCAATATTTTTGCTGCTCCGTTTAGATTACATTGGAGGGACCTTACATTTACTCTGGGGTCTCACTTTAATAGACTTCAATATTTCATGAGTTTTTTTAGAAAATGTGTTAATATTTTGTTAGTGTTTATTTTTTGATCTTATGTGTTAGTCTAGTCTAGTATTGAGGTATTCCTGGTACTAACGAAGCGTTATCTTTTGATCTGCAAGGTAAAATAGTGCTTGCCGCTGTCAATCCATGAATGATTGGCTATTCTTACCATCCCGAGTCGTTGTTCTCAGTTACACCTATGATCGTTGGTGACAGTGCGAAGCCCAAAATCTTTACAGCCAGACTATACTTTGGAAATTGGTATTGCCTTGAAATTGGCATTGCCTTGAAATTGGGTTGCGTAGGTCTGACAGTGACCGCTACGCGTAAAATACTCATATTCAGCCGCATCGAGTTAGATTGGAAGCCAAAAAATAGATGGGAGCTGCCGAGGATGATGGTGAAGAACCACCTTCCTTAGAGTCGGTAGAAAGAAAAATCTAAATCGCGATGTAAGGGTTCAAACAGTCATCAATCACCAACACATACGGACCTCTTTCACACAAACACTTGACGAACGGCCAACCAAACCCATTGTGTACAAGCTACATTATATTTTTTCTCCCCATTACGCCATTATCACACATTGAGATCTAAAATATAGCCTTACAGGTCCCCGACGACGGTAGTTTACGACACAAGTCGATACAGATAACAGTTCTCAATACTGGCTACTTTGTTCAGGTAGATATCATGGGGCACAGGCCAGTTCACCTGATTTATAAGGCTTAAGCGTTCTCTATGACCTAAAACAACACATTAGTGATACGCCAGTGTGAAGTTGCCATGTGTATTGTTTATCTTAATCCTTTTAAAGTACAGTTGTGTATTACGATCCATAGTAAAAAATATCTTGTATAACCTGAGAGTTTTAAAATATACAGGTCTAAATGTATTTCATTATCGTCATAATTATCAACTCATATATTGTCCCGCTGCAGTACACGGGTCTCCTTTCAGAGTGAAAGGGAGTAGGTTATAGTACGCCATGCGGGTCTACTGCGAGTTGGCAGGCTTCACACACCGTCGAAAAATCTCTTAGCCATACAGGTTTCCTTGAAATGTATTCCTTCACCGTTTAAGTGGGTGATAATCAATTATTAATACACACATGACTTCGGAAATACGTCACAAACGTCGACGAAGTGTTCGCTTTGAATTCGATCTCGAGCTCCTCTTGGCTCTTGACTTGGCAGTCCAGTGCATTTGCAACCGTCTAAGCGGAGTTTTTTATTATGCAATGCAATATATGGAATTGAACCATCCATAAGGATACTTTAAAGGCCTCATCACAAAGAGTTATCATTCTGAGCACGTATATCAGGACACATAATACTCACATCGAAACTCGTAAAAAACCCCGTTTGTAACTTTACACGTATCTATCACCCGTCAATTCAGCTATTTTTGTACTCATAATCATAAGGTCTTTTCAGGTAAAAGACCTTATGATTATATGAGTATATAAAATGTCTATATTAAAGTTTACCAGTGGGTACACAAGCTAAGAAAATTTATTTGTTACTGACAAAATAACTAATGAAATACCTATGCAAATAATAGATCAGACTGCCTCGTTAGTCTAGTGGTCCTTAGCGCGACTGCTACGCTAGAGGTCCTGGGTTCGATCCCCAGGTCGAGCAAAGTGTTATTGGGTTTTTCTATGAAATTCTCAGTAGCAGCTCGGAGTCTGGATTTGTGCCCGGTGAATGGCAATAGGCTCGCCCCCTATTACATGGGACCTAAACATACCGGCGAACTGTGGGTGTACATTAAGTACACCTCTGCCTAACCCTTCGGGGATTACAGGCGTGATGGTATGTATGTATGTATGTATAATAGATCAGCTAACCAATAATCTGGCAAGAGCTTAAAACCGGTCTCAAAGCCACTCCCTTAAATTCGATGGCGGAACTGGCATCAGTCCAGTATTGCAACGTAGACCACTCGAGGAATGCTTATCTGTCCGGACCCTCGTGAAATATATCACGGCTTTGTCCAACTAATGTTTTAAACACTGTGTAAGTAAACAGCCTTATGTAAGTCTAGTCTTAATATGGACTTATCATGGCCTCGAATTTATACCTCGTAGCTTTTATCATCGAAGGACTATGTAAGAGAAGATTGTTTTTTTTTCTATTTATACTTTCCTACAATATTATAAATTCCCTTGTGTATTATTGATACGAAGGAGATTAACCGATTAACCGATTTAGCGGTGAACTTTATCGATTGCGATGACAGTAGCCAATAATCAAAAATAAATATCAATGGAATAAAAATAACTCCTTCCTATTACTTTGTGTTTTCCAATCAGTCAATTTGTAAGTCGGTCTAAAAAGCGGATCCCAGTAAAGCTGGGGATAGCACTGAGTGATCTAGGTCTATTCATCTAGCTAAAGATATCAAGTAGATATTTGAAGCTTACTTTATACCGTGCGGGTAATGATGACAATGCTGATAGAGTAAGTCAAGAATCCGCCGTCTATAGACAGCAAATATAACCTGGGGGTTAAAAACGCCAAAGATGAATCAAAGACTACTTAACGGGCTATACAGATCCAGTATAAGCTGACCTCGAATTGTATAAGATTTTCGTACAATTATGAGTTCAGCTCATACTGGAAATTTATGGCACACACCAAAAGTCAGCCAATGATAAGTTAAGGAACCCAACGCGAATTGCTTACCTTTTACTCCCATCACTCGCTTTAACGGAAACATCCGAATTCCTTTTCGTCGCATCTATCACGGGCTACTCACGCACGTGCAGCCTAATGATCTTCCCTTCGAATTCCCAGAGGGATTGTGACACAATTTAAACTGGCTCCGAAACGTTCCTAAAGAATTGTTTCCGTAGCAAGCTGGGAATTAAAGGAAGTGTCTTTAAGTTAGCGTAAAACTCGTCTGCGATAAGATTCCAAGCGCTCTCAAGCTGCGTCCACAGCTAGCTTTGCAACAGTATTTTTATTCCATTCGAAGCTAAACTGGAGATATATTACCGTCATTAGCTTCACCGTAGTATTTTTGGTACTAGGACGTATTTTTGTCGGTTAAGCCTCTGTTTCGAACACAAAACCCAAGCCATGCAGCCAGGCTTGTGTGTGTCTTTTCATACTTTTTTATTAGGCTTTCGGGAAGCCGGCTTCTAGTCGGATACGTAGTAAAGCGATTATTGCTGATTTATGGGACTTGCCAGCCACGTTTTATTGTGGTTCATAGCTGACTCGTGGAGTTTACGGAGCTTAAAGCGGTTTTTGGAGTTGATATCTCATCCGTCCATACGATAAAGGCCTGGAAATTGAAATCTGGGCTTAAATATATCGCATCCATAAACCTTTCGTCTTTGGGATTTAGCACTACAGGACCCAGCAGAACTGTAAACAAGACACACTTATGTATCTGGTAAAACCAGACATAACTAAAACGCGTAGTACATCTTAATAATATCTGAACATGATGCCGTAGAAACAATCGTATTAGATCTGATAATCATCATGTTTCGCAGGCTTTGGCAACAAACGCCTAAGTAGGCATCGTGTTTCGAGAAATCGCACATTTGAGATAATAATAATAATCAGATTGCTTATACATGTTGCAATGCAGTGCAACATAATGAAGACTCCAAGTAACTATATCTACACTCGGTACCCTTGATTGACCAGTCCTCAAAGTTTAGACTGCATTTCCCACAATTTAAATAGATGGAAGTCTTTCGCATTATTAGTTAGAACGTCTCGTTCATCATTGTCAGCGGTTGTAGATCAATTGAATCCTAAGAACACACTAGAATTTGTGGTGAGGTGACTTTGTATCTATTTATTGATTTACGAAACCTGAAGATGATAGACAAAAGACAAGAAGCCAGGTCAAAGGTTAAGCGTATCATAATCGCCGTCTCAACATGAGTCGAGACTCAAGAGGAGGCAGCATTCAATACTTCGTACGTATTCTTAAAGCTTAAGTATTGCAAACGAGGAAAATATTGCTCGAGTAATAAACGATTGAATGTATCGAGAGACTCGGATAATCGAGCCGACAGTACACTCAGCCAAGTTATTAGTATTCCACCAGCATAGTGCGCTCCATACATCTGAACCTGGCTCTCCCATCTTTAAATGCTCATTCCACTCACTATTAGTTCTAGCGATACAATCGTGTTTTATTTAAACAAACAAGCAACAAAGTGGCATGATAGGATTTAAACTGATTAACCCCATTTCACGTTGAATTCACGTGTTACAATGTCAGTCTTCACAATCCGTTCAAGCAAGAGCAGGGGTTTTGTCTTCGGTTTTAAGGGTTAAAATCGCTTAGGATTTGTGAATGAATCACTTAAATAGTTAAAGGTGACCATTCATCAATGTGGATTGAAAGTAGGCCCTATTTTCACAGCTTTTACACTCCAATTAGACGTAAGTAATGATTCAAGTGGATTTCGAAAATGAACTTTATTGTATTCTGTGAAGGTTGTTTTATTGGTCAAAATGATCCTTAGAATAGTCCTCGTTTTACATGGAGTATACATAATGTAGTAGTCTGCTAATGTCCGACAATTGGTTGAGTTTGTCTTATCTTATATAACTTCAGAATAATGGATCTGATTCGACTTTAATTAGCCCATTCTGCTCTTGGTTAGTCCATTTTCTAACTTCGGCTGACCATAAATTTAGAAGGTCATGGACTAAGGTAAAGGTCATATTCATATATATACCTATATATATTGGAGAATAATATATATACATATTATGGACTTCATATTGTGGATGACGCCTTGACCAAGCCAGCAGTGGTAATATGAGGCCGACAAGAGGCTTTAAGCATGGTTGCTAACTCATAAGTTAATCTGAGTAGGTCACAGCATGATTCACATACAACTTATGTATGGCCTGCAAGTGGATAGTTGTTTTGGATCGGGGTTCATATGTAATATATGTATAATAGATTTTGAACCCATTCAAGAAAAAAAATCGTAGTACCTATAGAGAATCAATAAAAATAATGAGTCGATCAGAAACTTTTTTACTCCACTTCTTAGGCGATTCTCTATCTGTAACTTCGGAAACAAATTGTCAAACCGCTTAAAAAACGGTATGTTGCACTCCGAAAACACAGACAAAAAGCCAGTCTCAGTTGCCAGTGTCCAGTGGAGATAGATCTTTGACAGGTCTGCATTTCAAACGAGTTGTGGACTCAATGAAGTAGCGATTGGGTTCCACAAAACGGCACATAACAGTTGGCTGTTAGGCCAAGATTATGATGGCAATATGAGCCAAATTAGCTACAAAAGGCTTTAAACCGCCAGGAATTGAAGAAGGGTAGAGTACCTTTGCTCTGCAGTGGTACATAGTTGAATAATACAATATCATCAATATCAATATAATATCATATCATACCATCACGCCTGTTCCCCGAATGGTTAGGTAAAGGTGTACTAATGTACACCCACACTTCGCCGCTATGCTTAGGTCCCGTTTAATAGGGGGTGAGACCATTGCCATTAACCGGGCACACATCCGAGCTCCGAGCTTCTACTAAGAATTTCTTAGAAAAACCCAATAGTAATCATTTTTCTTGACCTTGGAAAGAACCCCGAAAACCCCAAAAAGTAGAAAAGAAGAATAACTGAGTTCATATACATTTTTAAATACTGTTGAAGAGGCTTAAATAGAAGTCTCAAGCTTATCTCTCAGGAATTGTATCGATTAAGGTTCTCGTTACTGAAATAATGCGGCTAATAAAAGTCGGCTAATCGGCGAATAAAAATCGATTCTCTGGCACTGGCAAAAACTTGGCACTAGTACATTACCTTCTATCTAATGCATAGTACACTGTGTAAGTAAATAACAGTTGAACGAACATTTTTTTTTTTGGAAACTGCATTAGGAAACCTTGAAACCAATTTTATTTTAATCCGTCAAGCGCCACATTGTAGACGCAATGCAAAATTTATGGTTTTGCCCTCATAAGATAACTACGTGCGTCAATGAATTAAGTATACGCTCATACCTCATTTATAAATTGTGTAATAATCTAGTGATATGACCATTGGTATGCCAAGTCAAAGATATCAAGTGATGAAAAGATATCACGTCACCTTTGACTTATCGTTAGTTAATTATCACGCGCCTAAACTGTGAAGGAACATATCGTAAGGAAACATCCATACCTATACCTTCTGGGCAGTAAGCCAGGGTTTGTTGGATTTTAACTGAAGCCTTTTGAAAGTTTCATACTCGCACAAAGTAAAAAAAAATCGATTTCTAGGTAATTTTTTGTTGTGGTAGGGCCACGCTGTTCGCAGCATGAATGGGCCGGCTCGACCGGGGAAGTACCACACTCTCGCAGAAGACCGACGTCCGAGTAGTAGCGTTTCGTTACTGCGCTTCGTTCGGTGAGCGAGAGGGCCGGAGGCCCAATTCCTCCCCCAATCCCCTACCTTCTCCTTTTCTCCTTCCCCTCCCTTTCCCTAAATAGGCTCGGCAACGCATCTGCAACTCCTTTGGTTTTGCAGATGTCCATGGGCGGCGATGACTACTTACCATCAGGTAGCTCGCCTGCTCGTTTGCCGAGTTATACCATAAAAAAAAAAAAAAAATGTTATTCGATTTTTCTATTAATTTCCCAGTAGCTCGAAGTTTGGATTTGTGCTCGGTTAATGGTAATAGGCTCATATGGCGGTATGATCTTACCACATGAGACCTAAATTATATCGGCGAATTGTTGGTTTAATTAGTAAACCTCAGCCTAAAACATCAGGGAATACAGGCGTGATAGTATGTTATGAAAATACTCGAATTACTTCGAAATTATTTTAACACCAATGAAAGTTATTGCGGTCAAACCTACGCGCGTAAGGATTCAAATTTCTCGAAGATTATTATGTCTGCCAACCCACACTAACTACCACCTACCACCTACCACCCGTCCAAAAATACAAATTAATAAAATATACCACAAAATCTGCCTGATTTACGTAGGTACGTATTGTACTCACTTTCCAATTTCCAAAAAAAAAATTTTCCGTTCTGAGAAAAATTGCGAACTGGTAAATGACGCCAGAAATCATAAATGAAATTGATGAAAAATCAAAAGTAACAGAAGCAATACGGTTCACCGGTATCTAGAACATTTTTTTTTTCATATTATTTCGTTTCCTAATTACTTCAACTTCAAATAGCAATAAATAAAAATCAAAAGAACAACGTTACACAAAATAATACAAATTAATTAAATTACCACCACCAGATGCCAACTGTATAATAAGAAAGCTTACCACGGGATTCAGTGATTGTTAAGCGGTAGCGTATCAGGAACTAGATTTTCCATGTATTCTTTTAGATGGAAAATCTAGTTCTTCATTTGTCAGCTACAAGCTTCCGTCCTCGAATGTAGGACGGCGACGACATTTTTATTAAATTGTTGAATACAATAAACATTAGAGTATTAAGTATTAACGCTTTGAAATGAAATTATATTGAATTGATATTTTATTTCTGTAAAAAAAATATTTCTGTTTTCTGAAGTTTTATTTCTGTAAAAAAATCATTTCTAAATAATTTTATTTCTGTTACTTAGATCCTTCAAAGACACTTTTACAAGTTAATGCTTTACATATATTTTACGCTACATACAGATGGTGCCTTTATGCAGGTATTTCATACAAATAACTACAACAACTGTCCTGGGTTCGTCCCAGGTCGAGCAGTGTTGTTGGGTTTTTCTATGAAATTCTCAGTAGCAGCTCCAAGTCTAGATTTGTGCCTGGTTAATGACAATAGGCTTGCCCGCTATTTTATGGAACCTAAATCATACCGGCGAAATATGGGTGTACATTAGTACACCTCTGCTTAATCCTTCGGGGAATACAGGCGTAATGGTATGTTCATACAAATTATACAAGCTGTTTCCTGGGATTTCATAAAAAAATAGATATTAAAGGTCCAATCTATCTCTATACTTCATCAAAATTGGTCCGGTTTAGGCATGAGAACGTAAGAAAGGAACAGACAGACAAACCTTTGGGTTAATATTATTAGTATGGATTATTATGTTAAACTCCTGAATAGGTTAACTAGTGTTGGACCTGGATAGTATCAATCTTATATAAGACTAGACTGTGTGATAAGATAAGATGTGTGATATCCAGGGAAAATGCGAGTTATATGACAAGTCCATACATTATAATCAACAATGCAATCCCTTCACAACCCTAATAAAGACGTCTAATACCCACTCATGTAAATATCATACTTGAGTTAACAACGAATTAATGTACCAATTTCTGGGAGCTTCTCAAGTTAAATTCGTGTGCCTAATTAAGTGCGTAACATGTTACCTGTGAGAGTTCATCAAATTTTAATGAGGTGTTATTTTTCATCTTATTTCTAGAACGTATTCATTAGTCACTGTGGTCTCTTTCCATAAATAAAACAACAATATACAATTTGTTTATATAGTGTTTACTTTTAAATAGTGATCGACGATGGACAACTGTTAATATATTATTAATTAACCAAAAATACGGTATTCTCTTCTCATAACGTCATCGAAAAATGAACTTAATCCAAAACCCGATCCGAACAAATTTTTTTTATGGTATAACCCGGCAAACGATTATGCGAGCTACCTGATGGTAAGAAATCATCGCCGCCCATAGACATCTGCAACACCAAAGGATTTGCAGATCCCTTGCCGAGCCTATTTAAGGACAAGCTAGAGGAAGGAGAAAAAGAGAAGGAAGGGGAATGAGGGAGGAATTGGGCCTCCTTTTGTTTAAAAGGAATAAATAAGAAAATTAATTTTGTCACCGATATGGACTACTACCCTCTACTGTTAACCCTGACAGTTACTTAGGTTCATAGTTCATACTTAGGTTCGTAGTAGATACTTAATAATAATATTATAAAGATGAAGAATTTGTTTGTTTGCTTGAACGCGCTAAACTCAGGAAATACGGGTCCGATTTGAAAAAATCTTTCAGTGTTAGATAGCCCATTTATCGAGGAAGGCAAATATATTACGCTAAGACCAATAAGAGCGGAGCATAAATGAAAAATGTTGCAAAAACGGGAAAAAATTAAATGCAGAAAAGCCGATAAACCACGCGGGCGAAGCCGTGGGCGGAAAGCTTGTATTTAATAAGTATAAAGTACTTACCTTCTTAATAAGAAGATTGATATTTCTAATTGTCATTATATTAGGAACCTATTTTAAAACCGTGCAAGGAAAAAAATCTCTCAAACAGATCCATTTCAAAACCATGAAATAAATCATTTCGTAGTTTGTTTTTTCCTACAATTGGTGACAAACAAAAAGTGATTTAAAGCCTACGCCCAGCAGTGGACTGCGATAGGCTGATTGATTGATGGAATAAAGATAACACGTTATTTATGGAGGTACATGCTGTACTCACTTTCCAATTTCCAAAAAAAAATATTTCTCCGTTCTGAAAAAAATTGCTAACTGGAAAACGACGCCAAAAATTATAATCCATTCAAATTTTTTTATGGATTAAATGAAATGGAAAAAACATCAAAAGTAACAGAAGCAATACGGTTCACCGGTATCTAGAACATATTTTTTTTCATATTATTTCGTTTCCTAGTTACTTCAACTTCAAATAGCAATAATAAAAAAAAATCAAAAGAACAACGTTACACAAAATAAAAGTTAAATTGTTTTACAAGAAAGTGACAGATTACTTACAAGTGTGCATTTGAGGGTAGTCTGAAAGGTTACAACTTTCAAAAGTGTCACAAGATTGTACTATGTTATACCCGAGAGCCTACTTCACCTATGATAAAAAAATACAAATGCTATACCTACCATAAAATAATTACAAATTTTATACTTACAACTTTACCTAAAGAGGGGAAAACCTACTTAATTTTTTTATTAGAGCAGTAACTCACTTTCCTTCACATCTTGCAAAAACTTTTCTTATATGTGTAATATAGTATTTTTTATAAAAAAATATCTACCATTAACATTTTATGCTACCCTACCCTTATTTGTCTCGGTACCAAACAATCGATCGAGGATCGTACCTATGACAGCCTAAGAAAAAACTCAACGGCAACATTAAATTTCCCAGAATAGAATGTGTCGGATTTAACTAAAATATTAGGTTTTATAGTAACAAACTTATTTGATCTGAGAACATTAAAAGCGCAAATCAAGCTCAAACAGAATTCTTGAAAGAGCTTACCTACTACCAAATAACTAGCATTCACGGATAGAACCAACTATCTTTGAAAGCTACAAAGTTATTAAAAGGTAAGATTTTCACAAGTGTAGAAACCTAATAGTTATTCTGCCTAATTATACGTTTCCTAGCGTAGGATAATTTAGGCGAAAATAATATATTTTGTTTATAATTATTTTAATTAGGTAATATCAGCAGCTTCTGGAAGGATTGGCCAAAAGTAGCCTTAAACCTTAAAAAAAATAGAGGCCGAGGAGACGAAAATGGCGGAATAAACACAAAACAGCAGTCTTAAATTGAGGAGAAGACTGACTCCTGAAATAAATAGGCACAGATCAATGTAGAATTGAAGTATAAATAATGAACAGGTAGATTAAATTAGAAATTCAATTATAACTTACTTGGCTTGTCCAGGTCGCTGATGAACTCCTCAGTCTCCACATATCCTTGGATTCTGTCAGCAAGCACTATCAGTACCAAGCACAGCACGTGGTTAATCCTCACTGCCATCATACTAACACAAGTTGAACCCATCGTCATATACATAGCAACACTAAAGAAAAACCAATTTATTTCTCATCTACATTTTCTTCCAAGTCTGTTTCATTTAAATTCAAATAAAGAACAACGTTAATCCATGCAAAACTTGTTGATCTCCTTTTTTAATTAAATCTCACTTTTCATTGTTTGTAAAAATGAATAAATTTCTTTTTTATCGATTGAATTAAATATTCGTAATTAAGTTAAACACAACGACACAACACGTGTTGTACGACAGTAAACAAATCGCGTTTTGACAGACGAGAGCTCGGAAGCGTAGAGCAGCGTGCGTGCGTCTCAACGCCGCGGGCAACACTGATCGAAAACCGATAGGGGCAGCGGCAACAATCGCGGAAAAAAATATTTTCTTTTTCCAAATCTGAAAATTTGAAAAGTGGAGTTCAATTTTTGTTGGCTTTGACAATTTAAAATTCGAACGAATAACCGCGGCACAGAGCGATCACGAGAGGCACTAGTGATGTAGGAAGAATGTTAACATTTTATTCATGATTTTAGTTATTTCTTTGTTGATGTACAAAGTAAAAATAATCATATAGTGTGATTTTTTTTATTGGATGGAACATAAAAAAAACATCGAACCTACACGTTGAACAAATCAGTGTCTCCAGTGAAAAAGGGCACAACTCAAAATGGGCACTTTTCAGGAGAGCCAAAAAACCATACTTTTCATGTTTTTTAGTATTTTGGGATTAAAGTATTATATTTTTTTTATTGCACATTCTAGATAATAAATAGTTCTTTTATTTAACGTAAATAACTTACCCATTCAACCACTCCTTCTATATTTTTTTTTACTTTTTGTTGAGTTGTGCCCTTATTAACGAAGCATTAATGGTATAACGTCTTTTATTCTTGTAATTTTGCTCGTTTTTAAAGGAATATTACGACTTATTCCCTTATTTCATCAATGTTTAAGACGATTATACGACTTAATGTCTTTCTGCTATCAATAACAAACATACATGATAAACTTATCTAATATTATAATAAAATATATAGACTATTAAATACTTCTATTTATTGAAATAATCAACATAAAAACGAGGAATCAACATAAAAAAAAATGAATTTACAGCACTTACTTACAAATGTTTTTTTAAAATACTTGGGACCACAGACGTGGGACACTCAGAAAGTTTTGAGAAACTAAATACTAACTTCTATGTTTTTTTGTTTATTAAATCTTTTCAAGGAACCCTCCAACAGCCTGAACTAATTTTCAAAAAGAAAATTACAATTCTCCGCAGACACCTCTTCCACGGCCTTCTCAAACGCTGCTACGCGTCTTCCGGCGATGAAAACTGTATCCCTTTGAGCTGATTTTTAATTTTAGGGAATAAAAAAAGTCACACGGAGCCAAATCAGGACTGTAAGGAGGGTGTCTCAATACTCTGACCGGGGTGGAGTCCAGGAAGTCCCTCGTTTTGATCGCAGAGTGCGCGGGCGCGTTGTCGTGGTGAAGAACGACTCCGCGGAGCCCGGTGTTCGGGCGCTTGTTGCTCATTACAGAAAAAACTTCTGGCAAGCATTTTGTGCTATACCATTCGGCGTTGATGCTGCTTTGGTCTCGAAATGGAATTGAAACTAGGTACCCCATCAAAGTGAAGAAACTAGCGATCAAAATTTTCCTGCGCTCCTCGATCGCTTCACTTTCGTAGGCGTTGGTTCATTTTGAAACACAAACTTTCGACTGACGCTTTGTTTCTGGATCGTATTGATAAATACAGGATTCGTCACCTGTCACAATGTCGTAAACGCGCCGTGACGAGCCTGCATCAATTTTTTGTATCATATCACGGCACCAATCCACATGGGCCTGCTTCTGAGCTTCGGTGAGGTTGTGCGTTACCCAGCGGGGAACTGTCCTCCTTACGCGTAGGTGCTCGTGCAAAATCTTGTGAACACTTCCTGAACCAATCAACAGAGTATGCTGAATCTCTTCGTACGTAATTCGTCTCTTTTCTTGAATTTTTTTTTTTACTGCCAACACACTTTTTTCGGTGACAGCCGTCGTAGGACGACCACTCCTTTTTTCATTCGCCAAAGTAAGACGACCGCTATACCAGCGGTAGATGGTTACTTTTGAAGGTCTTTCATCCATAAAAGCAATAATTTAAAGTCGATCAAATTACTCATCAGGTTTTAAGCCACATTTGAAATCATTGAACGATATTGTTCTCGCTGCAGATCCATTTTGAATTGGCTCTCAAAAAAATGCGGAGGGAAATTTGGAAATCGAACAGTGGTATTTTTACTTTAAATAGTAATCGAAGTTTTCAAAATGAACTTTTTGTCGCAAAACTTTCTGAGTGGCCTGGAATACCTATTTCTACCAAAGTTGATGTATTAAGAGCATGTCTTAGTAAAAATCAAAGTCGAAGTAGTAGTAATTCTAGCCGGTTTTAACACAAATTAAGTATTTTTTTGACTGCGTGTCATTTTTCCCTAGTTTTGAAGAAAACACACAAATCACACTACGCTTTTGACTGAACTAACCACGGCTACTAGCGTCGAGTACAACAACAAAAATGCATTAAACAGTTACAAGTCTTAATAATTGGCTTAAATTAAATTTTAGCTCAAAAAATATGAAATGACTTTAAATGTTTGTATATGTTGCAGTCAATTCATTTATTTCCATTACAGAAGCGAAAAATTCGCGGCAAAATTCTAAATACACATATCGGTTAGGTTAGATTAGAACTGTGACTACAGAACCAAAAACACTTTTGACGGATTCAGTTAGTCAAAATTACTTTTAACCAGGTCCATTGGGCAAAACTACTTTTGACTGTTATTTTAGTCAAAAGTCATAAGCACACGGTTAAAACTACTTTTAACTGATTTTGCTAGTTAAAAGTACTTTCGACTGGTTAAGAGTTTTGACTGCAATATATTATATCTATATATATAAAAGGCAATGTCCCGACTGACATATCATCGCCCAGCCGAAACCACTAATGATAGAAGTTTGAAAATTTGTGAGGATATTACTTTTATACCCTAGGCGTCATTTAAGAAAGGATTTTTCGAAATTCATCTCCTAAAGGGGTGAAATGGGGGTTTAAAGTTTGTATGAAACTCTGTCATTTTTTATTAGAATTGAATGAAATTTGATATTTAACCTTTAAATTAAAAATTATAAAACACGTTATTATTATTTTTTCAAATTTCATCCCTTAAATGGGTAAAAAGGGGTGTTAAAGTTTGTATGGACTTTTTTTTGTTTATTATCGAAATTACTTGAAATTCAATATTTAAGCTCTTCAACATAATTAAAGAAATACGTATATTTGTTTTTTTTTAATTTCATCCCTTAAATGGCTAAAAAGGGGTGTTAAAGTTTATATAGATTATTATTATTTTTTATCATAATCACTTGAAATTTAATATTTATGCTTTTCAATATAATTAAAGACTCATGTATTTTTGGATTTTTGGAATTTCATCTCTTAAAGGGGTAAAAAGGGGTGTTAAAGTATTTACTGAAAATAAGTTGTTTATTATCAAAATCACTTGAGATTAAGTATTCAAACTCTTCATTATAATAAAAGAAACACGTATTTTAAAAGAAATTGTTTAAATTGTTTATTATCGTGCTTGAACTTATGCATTTAAGCTGTACAATACAATTAAAGCAACAAAATTTCAATTTCACCCCTTAGCTGCGTGAAAAGAGTTACTGCCCCTATATAGTGACTTAAGTCGTTCTTCTTAAGTCGTTGGAGGGCTCAGAAATTTAAAACAGGTCTATCAATTCAGTGCTACAAGCGGATGAAGCAATTTACTATCATGTAGAGTTCCTTAACAGTGTTAACCTTCCTTGGGACACTTGTAATGCTGCTGCGTCTCATTAAACGATTTAAACTATGTAACGGGACTAGATTGCGAGTAACCGCATTGCACAAAAATATTAAAGGGTCACTGGATGTATTCGGGGGAGTCACTTTTCCTACCTCAAATACCACTGATACCATCCGACTATGTTTTTGAGTACGATTTCTGATTTGCAATGCCCATAAAAATAATTCAGGGTGGTTCATTAAGGTTGGCAGGCATACATTTAAGACAACATTGCTTCCTTCATGAGCAATTCTACGTTGCCTGTTACAGAGTCCGTACTAATAGCAGTCTGGTCATTTTGACACCAGACAGAACAAGCACCAATGAGCAAAGTTGTTTACCACTATTTGTACCTCCCCGTGGAAATCGATCCTACGAAAACTCCAGAATGATAGACCACCACTCTAGCTATTAGAAAACGAATGCTTCACATTTAATAATAAATATAGGTACTTACATGTTATATTGGAAAAACCTAAACTGGCAAAATCGTGTTGTACACGCGGGCGAAGCTGCGGGCGGAAAGCTAGTAGTATATAAAACAAACACACGAAACAGTATTTACTTTAAAAATAAAAATAAACAAAATATAAATTATAAAATAAAGAATGAAACAACTTATTCATTATGCACGTGCCAATCCACCAATGCAATAAATGATTTGATTTGATTTGACCAATAGCGACAGGGCTAAGCGGGGATAAACATTTGAAATTACGCGAATCAAACGATACAAATCGAGTTGTTCCCTTATACACATGCTCACTTAAAGGTATTATCTACATTTATTTCTTTCTACATTTAAATTGCTTCGGAACAAAATGGTTTGTGTCTTTTCTGTCATGTCAGTAGTTCAATTAACTGACATTATGTCTTTTTGTTGGTTTGTGTTTTCGGATTTATTTCAGTTGTATCTTTTCAGCTGTGAAATTTACTTGATATCAGTGGATATGCCCTAAAAAACGGAGAGTTATGTCCTTGATGCAATTCAAAAAACCAGGTTACTATTGAGCTAGAGTTATGTCCTTTTGATATGTTGTGTAACAGAACACGGAGATTACAATGGTGCAATAAAAACAAAAGGGCATAACTCGACTTATGCCTCTTTTCACTGGAGGCACTGAAATATCGAGGCATATAAAATAATATATTATGAGTTTTATGGTAATCCAATTCGACAGAAATATTACAGACAATAAAGTCTTGAAAGTTTTGGGAATATAATAAAACACTTGGAGGGTAGTTTCCTTAAAATTGGGTCACAAATATCAGAGGTTACTGTCACTAGCAAAACGTCTTTATAAGTTTCCAAGTTGGCGGACATTTTAGTTTAGTGCTTACGGTACCTGCGTACAGTCAGCAAAAAAGTGGAACGGTTAGATAAATAGCAAATTATTACCATAATATTATACGAGATGAGAGATTTTGTTTCGGGAACAGTTTTTGTAACTACTAACATTATATTTGTAACTTAGATTTCTTTTTTCGTAAACTTCTTATTTTGAGACAATTATGAGAGATTATCGTATTATTTCGGGTATCATACTGGTCATTTTATTGTTACTGCTGTTTTAAGCATAAAAACAAGTGACTTTGTGTGTTTTCTTTTCTTCTTACAATAATGCAATAATACATTAATTGGAAACACGGTCCATTATGGGACCATAAAAGAGGGTGTAATTATTAGGCAAATCGAGTTCGGTTTCTGGTTACAAAAATCGATTCGAGTCGTTTAACTATTTTGCTATTTTTCATGGAATTCTAAAGTACCTATTGTAGATAGGGAAAAATTTACGAATACAGTAAATGCAAGTGTGGTAAATAATGCTCTGTATAAATCTTGCCATTTTACTACCTTTTTGTGTTTAGTGTTAGATCGAAGGTAGGTTGAAGTGCACATCATTCGATTACCAGCTCGAGCAGTGCTCAGTATTAGAGTTTTCTCTCAGAAATGAAAGTATATGGAATTCTAGACTGCCTCGTTGGTCTAGCGATCCCCAGGTCGAGCAAAGTGTTATTGAGATTTTCTATGAAATTCTCAGTACACTCTCGAATCTATTATGTAAGCCTACAAACTATTGAAATTTTATTAAAGGCTATTTATTATTTTGACTGCCGCGTTGGTCTAGTAGTCCCAATCGCGACTGCTGCGCTAGAGGTCTTGGGTTCGATCCCCAGGTCGAGCAAAGTGTTATTGAGTTTTTCTATGAAATTCTCAGTAGCAGCTCGGAGTCTGGATTTGTGGCCGGTGAATGGCAATAGGCTCGCCCCCTATTACATGGGACCCAAACATGCCGGCGAACTGTGGGTGTACATTAAGTGCACCTCTGCCTAACCCTTCGGGGAATACAGGCGTGATGGTATGTTATGTTATGGAATTCTAGAATCGATTATAATTCACTTAAGTACAGCTTTGCCTTACCTGAGAAAACGTATGCTATTTATAATACTACAGACAGAATAAAAATGTTTGGTAGAATGCGTTTCCCCGTGGCGGACTTACACGATTTACATACGAAGATACATACTATAATAAACTAACTGATATTATCCCTTGTGGGTCTAAGGAATATTTCCGGACCGACAGTTTCCGAAATCGAAGGCACCGACTTCCAAAACTACTAATGGCACGTATGTAACACTAACTTTTATGTTTTTTGAAATCAGTTTAATTGGCGAACTGTTGATGTACATTAGTAAGCCTCTGCCATTTTACCATTTACTATTTATTTTACCACATATAGCACACCACAAGCCACATACAAGCATTATCTTAGAACATAATTATGTGTAGCGAGTTTACCAGCTCAGTTTTTACTCTACAAAGGGTACAACACTGATTTTCAGCTGATCCGTATTTTTTTGATACATCGATTATATTCATACCGGAGAATTTAACTTCCTGAAGTTGCTAAACACTTTTGCTGTGGTTTGGGAATGAGAATCTCTCCCAAACAACTTACTTCGAGATATTAACGCCCAAACAAACACTTTTTATTATTATTATGAAGTAATTAAAAGCTTTCTGGAGGAGTTTTGTGATTTGTTGTGACCTTGCTTTGAGAATATTATTAGCGTTACATTCAATCACTTTTTAAGCGGCGGCAGCCTAATGGCTGGAGCATCGGACTTGCGATCATGCGGTTGCCGGTTGGAACCCCACCCATCGCACTACCGACGTGAACCCACTCGTAACACAAGCATTTAGCTTAGCACGAGGGGTTAACAAGAATACTAGTAATGTGTGACCCACATTGCTAGTAAGCTTTTCTTTAAAAAAAAATTGTTTTCTTAAATCTTTAATTTACTAGGACTTGTTTACATCATAGATGCATCTACAGACACCAATCTTGAACAGAGGTAGCATTTGCACAAAGGAGCATAAACACGGAGTACTTTTTGTGTTTTTTTATGGGATAGGATCTATGTTAGTTAGTTACCTGATGGTAAGTAGTCATCGCCGCCCATGGACATCTACGAAACTAAGGGAGTTGCAGTTGCGTTGTCAAGCTCATTTAAGGAAAAGGGAGGGCAATCAGAAAAGGAGAAGAAAGGGGACTGAAGGAGGAATTGGGCCTCTGGCGCTCCACACTCACCGCACGAAACGCAACAGTATGCATACTGCTACTTGACATCCATATTCAGTGGGAGTATAGTACTTCCCTGGTCTAATTGACCTATTCATACTGGCATGTCTACATATCAGCGCGACACTGCTACTACAGAGTGGTTTAGGCAAGCGAATATAAGTATTTTTAAGACACCTTCGGCGCTAGGAACAATCCCTATGTTGAGGGGAAATTACGAACATACAAATAACAGACTTAAAGTGCACCCGAACTCAAAACAAATTAGTGTGGAATACACACCTTGGGTGGGAATCGAATCTACGATAATTACATGGCGTAATAAAAGTAGCAAGGTGACCTGTGCAGTATTCCAACTATCACATAAAGTCCTAGATAAAAATTTTATTTTTGCAGTCATCATTAATTAATTTGATAATTTAAACTTCGAATTAAAAAATAATAAGGCAGTATAATTGAGAGGGAATTTTAAATTATAGTCTCATTTTAATGGAAGATGGACAAAAACAGCAAGCACCAAGGGATGCATTAGTTTAAATTTAAATGACGCAATCATTAACTTTTTAAGGATGGTTAATTGCGAGTCTGATTACTATATAATTTATGTCTCCTGTGAGTTTATTGTTTGTTAGGGAGACATTTGCCACTGACATAACGTTTTAGAAAGTAAGTGTCTCTTAGTATCTCTATTTATTCAGCCGGTAACACCATTATAAATAAATTACTTGTTACGGGAAAGCAGTGATAGCCTAGTGATATGACCGTTGGACTGCCAAGTCAAGGGTCTCGCGTTTGAATCCCTGTCACTCACCTTCGACTTTTCGAAGTCATGTGCGTATCAAAAATATATTATCGCTTAAGCCGTAAGGAAACGTACAAGCCTGAGAGATTTTATTGACGGTGTTTGAAGTTTGCCAATCCACCTAAGGCCAGTGTGGTGGACTATAGCTTAATTCCTTGTATTCTAAGAGAAGACCCATGCTCAGCACCGGGACTATAAATGGGGAGATGTTGAGGAACATTTTACCTTTATAATAAATTAGAAAAAGCTAAAAGCATAAATAAATTACTAGTAGATAATATAGGTATTTTAAGGACAAGAAGTAAATCCTCTGAAACTGATTACTTCCCAAACCCTATCTATACGTCAATAATGAAATTTTATTTAAGGTCTAAACATTGCCCATTCTCTGATTGAGGCCGCCTCGAGGATCAATTGAATTCGGCACAAAGGCACAATACAATTGTATACTGAAAAATCACGGAGGGATCCGCGGGCCAGAATAATAGCGTTAAATAAATAATATGAGAGAGTCTGAACTTAATTTGGCAGCCCTGTTATGTATTATATGGCTCGATGGCCTCGAGGGTAGCGGATACTGTCAGAATTTTTCCTGCAGTTCACTACAAGCCTAATATAAAATTTTCTAAAAAAATATTTGACATACCTAAAACATACCAGTCGTAACTAAGATTCTGACATTCTGCAGACTCCAAGACTAGCTCATGTCAGAGTTTAGCCGGTTTAACGTCCAGAGGCAAGAACTAGCGACTAACTAGACTAGGTAAGGAAGTGTCCTGAGGCTAAAGAATTGGTCAGCCTACTACGTGTCATACAAATAACTTAGTTTCTTTGTGTTATTTTCCTAATGGTTTATTAACGAAGTAGTAGAAGATTCTGAAGATGACAATCGACAGTGGTGATAGAAATTAAACGAATAGAATATAATTATTTAGTTTCTTTTGACTGCACGTTTGGAGTTTAGCGTTAAAGATCACCTCGCCACAGTCGTTGTGCTGCGTGTCGTGGTTTCCATTACTATCGGTATTTACCTCACCACCTTTGTACACAACTGTTCATTTTTATTAAGTTTTTTTTTATGAAATGAAATTCTTAAAACACTACTACAAATTTTTGGCGGTAAAAATGAATGGGCGAAAAAAGGTGGCGACTTTTAAAATTAAAAATATTAATTTTAAAAGGTGGCGGTTTGCCCATTTTGGCGATTTTAATTCGTGGGAATTGACTGCTTATCCGGATAAGAAGTCTTGATCCTCTCTCATGTCAGTCCTTAAAATTTGCTTATTTGCGGTTTTGACTATGTCCTCAGTAATCATTAGTACACTCACAATAGTATCAATGTCATTGCTTAAGTAGTGGACAAATATTTATAGTTTCAATATATTAAAGTTTAAGACATTTTATACTGCAATACCCATAACAGCAAATCGTGTTATTGTTACAAACTAATAAGTCCAGGAAGCCACTCCAATATAATCGACGCTGGTTTTGCAGCCAACGCTTGGAATAAAGTAAAGTCCAAAACTTGTAATCAATAAAAAACTTAATTTCTATACTATCGATTTGTCAAACAACCGTTGCTAGCTCTGTGCGAACACAGTAGAGAATGTAAGCAAGAAAAACGGAAATGGAAAGAGAATTTGCATGGAAATTCCATTGTTTGGTAAATTACATTGGTACGTGGTGTATGTTGGTAGAAGAACTCGTAACATATGAAAGGTTTGAGTTATGGGTACAGCAAAGCTGATGTTTGGCGACTGAAAGGAGCAACAATGGTGGAACAAGATTAAAATTCCTCACAAGATGGATCGATTGTGATAAGATCTCAACGGTAAACAGCGTTTCGCTTTTAACATATTTTTCTTAAGTATGGGTTTATATATCTTTTTGGTGCGGCATCTGTTGCCTTTTAGAAGATGAAGGATATAAAAGAAAAAGTTGGATAAGTCTCAGTATTGTATACAATCCAATGCTTAATAATATTGATACCTAAGTAATGAAATTTTCCAGAAAATGTTGACGAATACTTACATACTACAATATTATCTATATACAACACAATCATGTATATAATTTTATGTTTAAGAGGCAAATATTATAATAATAATAAGTATCACTACTGGCCGCAAAGAGATATGGCAGAGCAAGGAACTTCACGGACGTTTTGATCGGGCCCTACATGGACCCGATGTAGACTTCCTCGCGTCCGTGTCCTGGCTACGCTTCGGGGACCTCTTTGGGGAAACCGAAGGGTTTGTCTGTGGAATTATGGACGAAGTTGTAATGACGAATAACTACCGGAAATATATTGTAAAGGACGGTACGGCTGACATCTGTCGGGCATGTCACCGTCCAGGCGAATCGATCTATTATTTCTGGGTGTTCTCGTCTTGCAAATGGTGAATACTTGCACAGACATAACCTAGTGGCTAGGATTATCCACCTAGGATTATTTAAGAGCAACTTGCTCTTAAATACTCTCTTTGGGACTCAGAGGTACCATACTATAGGTATATACCCGACCCAGTTCTCGATAATGGTCGTGTTACTTTGTACTGGGACCGATCTATTATCACTGACAGGACTATTATCGCTAATAAACCTGATATAGTGGTAATAGATCGACCAGAGCGCCGTGCAATGATTATTGATGTCAGTGTTCCGCATGACGAAAATCATGTGAAAGCCGAGAAAGATAAGCAAATTAAATATCTTGACTTGGCTCATGAGATTGTCGACATGTGGGATATTGACTCGGCAGTCATTGTACCGATAGTTGTGACCGCCAATGGTTTAATAGCCAAGAGCCTCGACTCACACCTGCGGAGGCTCTCGTTAGGCAGCTGGGTCAAGGGCGTGATACAGAGAGCGGTACTCCTAGATACGGCGCGTATTGTTAGAAGTTTCCTCTCTTTGGGGCCCTGACCACCGGTAGCTTGGACACTGTTCCCGACACCGGTGGATGACTATTTTTTATATTTTTTTTTATGTTTTTATATAATTTGTAAAAATATTTAAAAATTTAAATTAATATGTTGGAAAATAAATGGAGGAAATTAAGTATCATACTAATATATATGACAAAAATCTGAGGCTGCGTTTGAATGTAATTTTTTTTAAGAGGTTCATTATGACTTAGCAACAGTCACTAGGTCTACATTTGCAAAAAGCTTTTATATGGCCCAGTAAAGTTTTTAGAAATGTTATCTCCAATATTGACAGCGAAATTAAAAATGAAAAACCGTTCTGTCATTGGCATACCAAATTGTGCTTGTGTAGAACCAAGTTACTGCAATACTAGCCTTTTTCTGAAAATTCGGAACCGAAATAACCAATTTTACTAGCGATACACAAGCTTCGCTAACTGAATTAAATAGAAAAGGTGAAACATAAAACAAGGCGTCTGGATTTGAAGCAGAAATATAAAGGATTATAACAGTTTGTGTTTGCGAAAATCTAGCCTAGCTTACTGGTATACCTGTAATCTAGAGTATGAGCGAAACGGCACATTAGGCACAAAATTAAAATGGCTTATTCAGCGAAGTGCCAGACGCCTTAACCACGGCTAAGGTATTATTTTTACTGTTATTAGTATATGCTGGTAAATTTTGCTTTGTACTTAAACATATTATGTGGTATTATGTAAAGATTAATATAAGATTATAAACTTTTTGGTATTCAAGCTCTTTTACGAATACTTAAGTATTTCTGAGGAAAAGTTGCATTTCAAATTTGAAGGATAATAATAATATATGTGTGCTTAATTTAAATGCGCGATAATTTTTACATGTGTTTGAGGTCAGCAACGGTCGGTGACTTTCATCCTAGCACAATTTTGATCAGATTAAAATCTCCAATTTGTTGGCCAGATAATGAAAAAAACAGTGTAACAAAACTTGTATCAATGTATATTAAAATTAGGCCTTAGGCCAAAATACTTGGATTTTATAAATCATCTGACATATTTAAATGCATATAGATAATCATAACAAAAATGCTTTCGAAAAAGAAGTTATATAGCAGAACTGGTACTTAATGATGCGGGTTCAATAATGAAGCGAAATGACCAAACCAAACCGAAGTCGTTAAAATAATAATATGTCATTTTACTTTTGTTAGCAGCAATTTTTACAGTAACTTAATCCAACAAAATGATCATAGTTTTATTTCATAACACCCGTGCCTAATATACTACAGAAAAGACAAACATAATATCAATGTACATACACAACATCCTTTGTTAGAACGCACATGAAAAATTCATCTGTTCAACTTCGTTTGACCAAAAATAACAAAATACGATATACCGAAGAACACACAAAAATAAATTAGGGTTCGATCCATCACTCTTTTGAGGATCGGAAACAGCATTCTAATAGAAAATATTACTGGACAGTTATAGGTATTTTTCTGGTTTTGGAATTAGGCTCGGCCAAACTGAGTTAAGTATCATGATATCGTCATCACATACATACCCGTTTCGAGATCTAAGTCGGCTTAAATACGCAAGTTAGGAGTTCCATTAAAAAATAACAGATTGCCTGCTCTTAGGCAATGGTCAATTTTCTGAACCATTAAATATCTGTTTCCCTTTCGGGCCATATTACAAATTGCTCAAAAAGATAAACTGGTCAAATATCCTGTTATTCTTTTTGTTCTTAAACAAAGAACTCCAGTTTTCGTCTTTCGTTCGGAATTTTTAAATTTTGGGGAAGTTTTTCTGTTATTATCGATGAACTCTGAAAATAACGCACCAATTTTAATAATTCTTCCACCATTAGACTATATTATTCCCGATTTACATGGATTTATTATCCCACGGGATTGTAGGTAAAGTCACTCTAGGATTTCATAAAAAAAAAACAATGTTAATTTATTCCTCCCAAATCTGACTTCAAATATTACAGGAAGATAGTCAAACAATTATTTCAATCAAGCAACTTAGTTGAAACATTGATGAACCTTGACCAAAATTCTCCAAATGGGAAGTTTATGTATATTTTGGCTTCTTGGATAACTTTATCTTTGAAAGTTCACAATCATAGTAATAACATATTAAAACATCGATTAGAACGAGTACAACACCAATTTTCCTGACCTTGCCTATTGATATTAAGTTTCCGCTTAGTGATAAATCGCTATAAGATGAGAAGAATACAATTTTAATATAATACATAATAACAACTAATAATTTATAAGCCCAGCTCGATCAATATCTGACAGGTCCTCAAAGGCTGAGCTGAAAACTTGCTACAGTGAGTGCATATCGGTAGGTGGTTCCTTTCACTGAAGCCGTAACTGGCCATTCCTTGAAACCTGTGCCCAAAGCTACTTATAAAAATTAAAACTGAGATACAAAAACCGGTACCTCGGCACTAGTGGTCGATCTATTTTAAAACATTCATAGGCATCTAAAAACTAGGTCGACGGCCAAATAACAGGGGTAACTTTCTAGACACAATAATTTTGTAACAGTGAACAAGTAACTCAAGGTTGGTCTGATCTCTGATAGCTCTTGAAAATATAAAAATAAAAGATACCTACGTTGATTTCCAGGACAGAACTTAAATATCTTTTATTCAAGATTTCGTCGGAAAAATCCTTTATTTAAGAACCTTTTTATGAGCTTTGGTTCTATTTTTAGTGTGTAGACGTCGGAAAGAATTAGCACAACACCGAAAACCGTGTAAGAAATGGGGGGAGGCCTTTGCTAAGGAGTGGGACAATACACGCTTATTAAAAATAAAGACGTCGGAAAGCGAGCAGACGAGCCACACGATGGTAAGTGGTCATCTCCACTATTAATATACATGAATGAATGATGATGAATACCTACAATATATACACTTGCAGTAACTTTACAGCTCTAATTTATAATATTCAGCGTTTCATCATCAGTCATTTGTTATCCCACTGCTGGGCACGGGTTTCAGAATGAGAGGGTTTTTTTTTGTATGAGATAACTCGACAAACGAGCAGTCGAGCTACCTAATGATAAGTAGTCATCGCCGCCCATGGACATCTGCAAGACCAAAGGAGTTGCAAATGCGTTGCTGAGCCTATTAAGGGGAAAAGGGAGGGGAAGGAGAAAAAGAGAAGGAAGGGGATTGAGGGAGGGATTTTCCCTCAGAACGAAGCGCAGTAGCGAAACGCTACTACTCGGACGTCAGTCTTCTGCAAAAGTGTGGTACTTCCTCGGTGAATCCGGCCCATTCATGCTGCGAACAGCGTGGCCCTACCACAACAAATGGATTAGGCTGTTTTCCACCACGCAAGCGGACTAGGCTAGCCTAACGCGGGTTGCTTAGCAATTCACAAAACAATTCTTTTCCATATTTTTGTAGATTCACAAATCTTGTTTATGCACTTTATTTGTATACAGATATGCGGATACCATATTTAATTGTAAGATTTCAATAATCCCTAGTTTCATATTATTTGTCCCTAGTTTCATATTATTTGTCATTTAAACATTAGGACACGACATTAGGGCCGCGACGCCATTCAAATACCTACCAGGAGATCAAAATTATTGGGCTGTAATAAAAGAATTGGCTGCGGAACATATTTTGCGGCGTAAGAGGTCAGCATTAAAGTGAATCGATAAAGTACCGCGGACAGATTTGGATGCTGTTAGGAAGAAATAAGGAATTCATTTCAGAAAAGGTTGAATAAATGTGCCTACTTATAGAGGGACTGTAACAATTGATGCCAACTGAGAACATAAATGTATTATAACTAGCTGACACAACAACGTAGTCTTAACCAAATTTGAATTATCTTGAGTTTATACATATCTATCTACATACTGTATGTATAGACTTTGATATAAGTATAAAACAAATTGGATCTGTACTACCACAAAAATCGATGCTTGGAATAATCGACCACAGATTGCCATCCCTTAAATTCACAGCTAGCAATAATTTACTTTATTTGTTACTTATATAATTAGATACATTATAAATGATCTTAAGGTCTTACTAAGTATAGGAGTATGTAATGAGCTGAAGTACTACTCGATTTGAAGTTAAAAGATGAAGAGGAATGCAATGATTTCAATGTAGGTTTTATTAAAAATAATATAGTGATAGAGCTAGATCAATGGCAATTTCGTTGCCAACACTTTTAAATTAATTAGTAATAAGTAGAGTTATAATTATTTCATGTGAAAAAGTTTATTCGCAAAACGGTTTGGAATTCGACGAGAAACACGTTCCATTTGTTTCGGCTCGTACCTATCATTTTGCATAGGCCGCAGGTGTTCGTCGATAGTGCAAATTCGTCGCCATATTCGATGCAGGCTGTTCCGAGAATATCGAGTGAAAAGCGGTTAGCAAAATATGTCCGATATTATACTCGTAACTGGGAACTGGGTAAAATCACGAGTGTCATTGTCATTATTTTAAAGGTTTTCAGAAATAACCCATCTCAAAGAGATTTAAAAGGGTGATAGCTGACATTGCAAACAAATTCATGCAAAATTCCCGATTTGATTTAAATAAATTTTAATGTATTAAAAATTCAGTCTCAAGTAGGAGTCGAACCTGTGTAATTTCACCGGATGCTTTACCCAGTAAGCTACCAAGAGCACTGCCTGTGATGGGCAAGGTAAGGGAAATGCGGTTTTTAGTTAGTACGAGTCCGACATACTATGTCGCCTCCCCGGGTGTCCCTCCCCATCCACGAGTTTATATTTTTATGGGAAACGAGCAGGCGAGCTACCTGATGGTAAGTAGTCATCGCTGCCCATGCCACATCTGCAAAACCAAAGGAGTTGCAGATGCGTTGCTGAGCCTATTTAAGGAAAACGGAGGAGAAGGAGAAAAGGAGAAGAAAAGGGGGGACTGAGGGAGAAATTGGACCTCAGGCGCGCCACACCCACCGTACGAAACGCAACAGTGTGCATACTGCTATTGGACGTCAATATTCTATGGGAAGGTAGTAGTTCCCCGGTCGTGCGGACCCATTCATTCGGGCATGTAGGCATATCAACAGGCACTACTAATTTAATACGATTTTTCGTACATAAAAAGTAATGGTGGCTAAATATTGATTACAATTTAAGGGTTTATGTGATCCAAGTAACACAAAACACGATGCATATCTTCGACAACACAAGTAACTTCTCTTAACTCTGTACCCTTTTTTGTGGTTTAACATAAATCTGTCTTTAAAAAATTCTATTCACAGTTCTAGTCACAAACATTTAATTTGCGTTCTGTTTACGTACCGACTACCTATAATGAAGTCAGGAAACTTTATGGCCTCCTTAAAGGGTGTCTTGTGTTTCTGCTACCAACTTTAATATTAGGAACGTCCGTCAAAAGCAAACTCACCGTCAACCGGATCGGTATCAAATGTACGACTAACGAAAATTTTTACATCACTTTGCCGTTCATTGCGTATTTTGTTTATCTTATTTCCGAGATGCGTTATTGAAAATGGGCAATGATATGAAGATATGAACTAAAAAACGTTGAGTGTTGTAGTAAGGACGAAGACCCAAGCTAACTTTTAATCATTGTTGAAATATCTGTTCCCGAATTCGTTTCGAATGTAGAACTTCACTGGCCAGTCGTTTGAGTTTGTTATAAAAGTTAAAGACATTTGAATTTGGAACAGTAGCTGTTCTACAAGTTGTAATGATCATCATTGAATTATAACGAAATGGATCTAGTTCCAATGCTAATTTATAAACGAGCTAAGAATTTGATCCTAAAAAGGAGGTATTTACTTACTTATTCATAAGCGAATTCCTGGCAACTAAAAGGGACCTTGTCAAAACAAGATAAAGCTCAAATGTTGTCAGGTGTTTTCGACTTCACCAACATACATTGTTGTTATAAGACATTACAGCTTCAAAAAACATTTACGAAATAATTTTATGTAAAAGACAACACCAAAATTCTTGGAAAAGCCAACACAATAATGAGCTATATTTTCTTATAGAATACATGTTATATTGACACTTGAAACTTCAGTAACCCTTCAGGAAAGACATTGGCATCTCTTTTGTAAATAACCAACGTTGAAGGTAAGCACCCACTTTGAAACTCGAGTATCTCAGTCATTTTTTCCCGTATCACTCTTGAGAGTGAAAATGTGCAAGACATAACAAAACTCAAACATATAATATTTTGTTTGGTAGGATTCATTAGTCGTCTTTGAGACTCTTAACAGTATGTTCAAAAAATACCTAACAAAGCTCAGTTTTTTTGTCTTATGCAAGAATACATGGGTGTTATCGCCAGCATATTTTGGTCATATACAAGCTGACGTTAAAACAAAGATATATCATGGTACAGATGTCTGTATGTGTTCAAACCTGATTTTTGGTGAAACGCCAGTCTAACTGTAGTTAAATATAAGTTTATTTATGGTCAAATCCAAGCATGATTATGGACAAAAGTCTTTGAAGTTAAACTTAAGTTTATCGGTAAACAAACCCAAGCCAGTTGTTTGTCAAACGCAATTTTTTTGGTCAAAGATTGTCTGATGACAAATGCATGCAAAATCATTAAAAATCTATTGTAAATAATTACCGTGCTAACGCAACTAATGATTTATATTTTCTGGCATAATATTTCAGGCTAAAAATTCAGTTGCGCAATCGATTAATTAATCAAACAAGGCACAAGAGTACAAATGCTGAGTGTAACAGTCCTTCACTCCGAAACTTTATGAACCGTTTCTTACTAAGAGTTTCTTGTACAAGTTACTTTTTTTGTCTGGAATGAGAAACGGCTAATATACTTCAAGTTCTGTTTTTTTATTTGTAAAAAAAACTTATTTTACAGATAAATAAAGAGGATCTAAAAACAAGATTATTATTGGTCTTTTGAGAACTTTTACTTTTACTTTTTGTAAATGCCAGAATCGATAGCCACGCATTGCCAAGTAGACCCCAAAGAAAATTATTTTCGAAATCAATGTGACACCTGCATTTCTGAAAGATTCATGATAGCGTGTTAAGCCTACTAACCTTAACATTAGGCCTACGTTTTGAAATATACTCTAACTTTTCTCATTCAGGTAAATTATATTAATAGCTAGTAGTCTGGAATAGGTGGATGATGAAAATAAATAGATTAAAAGTATTTTTAGAATCAAATAGCTGGACCAAAATCTATATTTGGGTTTGAATGCCACCCACGTTATTTTATAGCTATCTTTTAAATTTTAAATATTTTTTATCTTAAGGCTAATTAATCATTCAGCCTTAGGCGCCTAATTCAATTTATTTTTGTTTTTTCGCAAATTGTTTTTCTTTAACACATTCTAGGTAAAAATGGCAGTAAAAATTACGACATCCACATTAATTTATTCACAATTGAATATTAAAACTCTTGCTTAAAAATCGTTATCTTAGCAGAAAATAATTTAAATTGTCAATATTTTGGCAGAATTTTCTAGTTTACAACAAAATCTTCTATAATAACGAATTTCAAGCCAAATTTTTAATATTCAATCGAGAATAAGTTATTTTTAATGACGCAATTTTAACTGATATGAACGCACGGCTACACATCAAGCTATATAAAACCAGTTTACCGTGGTCTTTCATAGTATAGGAAGCCTATACAATGCGAGATCAGCTTAAACTGGTTTTTGTTAGGTGAAAAAAATGCGAAACGCCGCCCAAACATAACATAACATACCATCACGCCTGTATTCCCCGAAGGGTTAGGCAGAAGTGTACTTAATGTACACCCACAGTTCGCCGGTGTGTTTAGGTCCCATGTAATAGGGGGCGAGCCTATTGCCATTCACCGGGCACAAATCCAGACTCCGAGCTGCTACTGAGAATTTATGAAATTCTCAGTAGCAGCTCGGAAAACCCGATAACACTTTGCTCGACCTGGGGATCGAACCCAAGATCTCTAGCGTAGCAGTCGCGATTGGGACCACTAGACCAACGAGGCAGTCTGATCGTGCATTATATAGACTTCCCATACAAAAAGAGGCCAGCGTAAACTGGTTTTGTATAGCTTGATGTGATGCCGGGCGTTACTTCACTATAAAAATACGCTACAGGACAATTGAGAGAAAAAATCACCATTATATCCGTTTATAAGCTAAGTCTCAGTTATTTTACATGAAATAGTATGCCAAACCGTGTTCCCACCCACATTATTATGATAAAATAAATATAAAAAGTTAGGGAATACCTACATAGGCGTTTTACGGAGAGCGCTTAACACCCGGGCGTTTTGCGTAATATCCGTCAGGCGTCAAGGTTTCTTGTATTATGATAATGGCAGACATATGTTATTGCTGTGTGCCTAGACAGGCGGGTTATTTCGCGTACTGCCTAAAGTATAAGTGGGATAGATTGAACGTTTATGTAGATTATTGTAGATAGATCGCGAAGATACATCGCGAGGTATATTTGTCTAGGGAAATTTACATACAGTTGTGTTGAGAGAAAAACTTAGTGTGCGAGTTAGTGAAGGCAGGCGCTGTCTACCGTTGTCAAGTTATCTACTTGGCAACTTAGAAGTTTTCTTTGTTCGAGAATAAAAGTGTTTAATGTGATTGTTTAGAGCCGCCTTTTCACTTTAGAGATAATGTTTCTTTAAATGGAAATATTATTATTTATGTATTGAAAAAGTATTAAAAAATAAATTAGTATCTTTCTACTGGTTTCTAACACTTACGCGAATATTAGACATTTAAATAAAACTACTTTTTACGGATTTTATCGCGTTATATTGATATTTTTAAATTCCCGACGTTTCGGATCCTTTACAGCATCCATGGTCACGGGTGGTTATTTAAATAGTATCTTTCCATTCTTTCCTAATTTATTTGGGATCGGCACTTGTCATTATCAAAATGTCAATTTTATTAGTATTTATGCTGAATCGCTGAGTGTGCATAATGTCCTGGGTTCGATTTCCAGGTAAAGCATGAGTGCTATTCGTGTTTTTCTATAAAATTCTCAATAATACAGCTTAAAATTTGTATGCTGGATAATTTCAATGCTTTATAGAAAACATGAGCTTTATTAAAGCTATTTAATCATCATTATCATATCAGCCTATTGTCGTCTACTGCTGAACGTAGGCCTTCCCCAAAAAGCGCCAACCATCCCGGTGAAACATACCAGGGATCATTTGGGTAAAGATTTAAAAAAATGTGAGAAATAAAATAGCTTCCTACGATTTTAGGCAGAAATCGAAACCGTCCAGTAAACCGCACGTACACGGGGCCCACTAAGCTACCGAGACCACTAATTATATTTATTGTTGCTAAAATAAATAATAATAGTTTGCGGATATAAATGTGGGTGTTTATGATCTTTCTTTCAACGGTAGAATACATAAGCCTATTATTTTTTCAGTTCCTACTCCCAGTAAATGATTTTTGCTTTCTTTCTTAACAACTATTTCTCATCAATCGCTCACTTGTTCTCCTGTTCCAATTACCGCGGCTCTGTGAGGCGTAGGCTTCTAATAACACGACTGATCCCAAGATAACATTAACATTACGTGTTAGCGATCACCACTCAGACTGATTGCTTCCGCATTTCCGCACTCTCAACGAGTATTCTTAGAACTTACCATTTTTTGTGTATTTCGTGGTAAGAATGGATAAAGCGGAATACTTTTGGAATCCGTGTAACGTCACGTCGACCTTCAATCATGTCGGTATGATTGACGTAGTGGCAGAGCTATCGACTTTTGTATCAGATATTTGTACAGACAAAACAGTCCCGAGCTCTGCTTCGAGTTTGAGTTTTTGTGTATATGAGATTTTTTGTTGGTAAACGCACTTTTTAACAAGCTATGTATTTAATTGTATTGTAATAAGCATACGGGCCAACTGTAATAGGTAAACAATAACTGCAGCCTGAAGAATCCAGCGACACGACTTATATGACTCGCGCGTTATTGTCATCTTAAACGTAAAGCTAAGTCTCATTTGTCCAGTAATTTCATAGGGAACCATTGAAACCAGAAAACAATAATAATAATTAACACATTATTACTTACTAGTGATTTTGGCAATACGATGGTACAGTGGGGGATTGTAGCAGGGCACCAAGTAAAATATAAATAAAATGTATTTAAACCATTAACTGTGGTTTATTTAAATATTATTTGGAAGCCCTAAGAAAAACATATGTTACGTCGTCTTCTGACTGACGTCTGTAACAGTTCTACTTTTAAATAATATTGATGATTGTTTATTCTTAATTTAATCCTTATAGTTTTCGTATAAAAAGGTGCGATACTCCGATCACCACAGTACCGACCCAGACGAATTCATCAGTACAGATCTACCATCTCCGAAATGAAGTAGAAAGAAAGACATTTTATTCTAGGTCGCAATACAATACATAACATTAAAAAAATATTTATACATGACAATACATCATTATGTGCGACTGAAAAAGCCAAGCCCCTAAGCCCCCTCTCAGCACTTTGTAGTAAAGGCTTTCGTTCAAAGGTTTTTTTTATTACTAGGTATCTACGTTTTAGTTTTTCAGTCCAACAATGGAGTAGAGAGGCCGGTGAGAAAGGGATGGCGCTATTTTGGTTTATTCCACTTAGGTAGCAAACAAGCATACGGCCCGCCTGATGGTAAGCGGTTACCGTAGTCTATAGACGCTTGCAACACCAGGGGTATCACTCGCGCGTTGTCAACCCATCCCATCATCTCTTTCCCAACCGCAACTGAAAGTAGCAGAATGAATTTAATAATTATTTATCCACCAATTTATGCTTTTTGCAGCTGTAATACCATTTGAAATAACTTGTATACAGTAAAAGGTATTTGACTGTCCCGGGCATCGGGCAGTCTTTCTGAAAGGCTTTGACGTTAAATTTATATTTGAGCGCGGAGATAGAGCGGGGGTACTGAACGTGACCGTTTGACCGTTTTGAACTTGATTGCTCTTCTAGTTTTTGTTTTTGTTAGTGTTTACAACACTAACGAAAACAAAAACTAGAAGAGCAATCAAGTTCAAAACGGTTTCCCACCACGATGACTAAGCAGTCTCTGTAATCAATGTCGACGCCATCTAGTTAAAAAAAATATGTAAAAAAACGACTTGTAAAAGTGTCTTAAAAGATCTATTTACAGAAATAAATATCATTTCATTTCATTTCATTTCATTTCATTTCATTTCAACGATATAGCGTATAGATAGGTTACGTCATAGAAGCCCAAAGTGCCTGACAAAGGGTTATCCTTAGGATATGATTATTGCTTAGTGATCGTGTAGCAGAGGTCTGATGGAGATGGGCGGTCAGCAGGTATTTTTTAGGACCGCTTCTACACTGCAAACGGCGCCACAGTAGTAGCGGTAAGTAAGGTTAACTTAACCGCCATATCAAACGTGCTGTCAAATTAATAAACCCACTTCTATACAATATCTTCTATATCAGCTCAGCACGTCATCAACCCATTACATTGTCCCACTGCTGGGCACGCGTCTCCTCTGAGTACGAGAGGGATAATACTATAGTCCGCCACGCTAGCCTACTGCGGGTTGGCAGACTTCACACGACGTCAAGAAAATCTCTCAGGCATGCAGGATTCCTCACGACGTTTTCCTTCACCGTTTAAGCGCGTGATATTTAATTAATAATACGCACATGACTTCGAAAAGTCAGAGGTGCGTGCCTTGGATTCGAACTCGAGACCTTTGACTTGGCAGTCTAATGATCGTATCACTAGGCTATCACTGCACTTAGCTCACACTATCCTATAATATAAAGTGTATAGATATATCAGTCTATCTATCCTTTTTCGTATATATCATGAAAGTTACTCTCCCTGCATAATATTCATATTTATATGCACGCATCGCCGACACTTCAACGAAAGTGTCTAGACTACACAAGACTAGACATTTTATAGATACTTGACATTTACTCATATACAGGCTGCAATATTATAAACGCAATCCTTAGAAGGGTGTTACAAAATCTTGACGTCAAGTAGCACACTGTTGCGTTTTGTACGGTGAGTGTGGAGCATCGGAGGCCCAATACCTCCCTTAGTCCACTTCCTCCTCGATTTATCTTTCCCTCCCTTTTCCTTATTATTATTAGGCTCGGCAACGCATCTGCAACTCCTTTGGTATTGCAGATGTCCATGGGCGGCGATGACCATACCATCAGGTGTATCGCCTGCCCGCTTGCCGAGTCAACTCATTCAAAAAATATTGATACTTAAGTTCTACTTTTTTCTATTATGTTATTGACTGCGTTTATTACGTTGCACCCTGTATATAATTAATTATATATAATATATTCTCCTAAATCAATCGCTCTCAACACACAATTGTTTGAGTCTCATTTTGAGATAATACTCATATTCAAGTTACTGTTAAGTGTCGATAATGTTGTAGCGTTTGTTCGCGTGGAAACAAGTGGCTGAGGGCCAAACATGACACTATATCGTTGATATTCTCTATAATGATCCTTATTTCTATAACTATATGACATACCGATTATCACGCTTGTATTCCCCGAAAGCTGAGAAAGAGATGAAGTGTACAGAGCAAGTCTAGTGCCAAAAACCGTGTAGTTATCTAAAGACTGAGGTGCCTCATAGAATTTAGTAGAAAATCCCAATAGCACTGCTCGCCTGTGATTCTAATTCAAAACTTCACGCAAACTAGACCTGATATAGATAGTTTATTAATACTTACCATCAACATTATAATGTCAAGCCTGCTTAAGTTTTAATTGTATTGCTCGAAGGATTAGGCAGAAGTGTACAATATCAGTCTAACCCATGTAAAAAAAGACACATTTATTCATTAATTGGTCATAAAACCTTCACTAAAAGAAATGCTGTGTTCCAATTGAAATATGCATTTTACACATTATGTGTCACTTCAACTATAACCTTGTTCTAGATATCTGGATGAGCTTAATGAGCGAGATTTCCCAAACTAAGCAGACAGTCACGACCTAAAACTAAGTAACATTCAACTAAAACAGCGCATTGTTAGTAAAAGTTAATGAACAACGGACTAGTTGAAATTAGCCAAAATATTTACGGACGACGGAGTGACGGAGAATAGTTGTTGAATAATTAACTACGATTTTATATCCAGTCTGCTCATCCTGGGCTGGAAGCCTTTAAACCTATATGGAAATGTTTGGAAGGCTAATTTTAACTATACTGAGAGGAGTAAGAGTAACTAGGTACTGCAATGACGTTCGTTGTTACAAACGGTTACGAAGCTTGTGGTTGATTTGATTCACCAGGACAAGTAAAGTGTTGTTAGGTTTTTCTACAAAGTTTTCAGTAAGTCTCCGGCCCCCATTTGTGGCAGTAGGGTCATCTCATACTGGTGCACTGTGTGGGTGGACTTCAGTACTTTGCCTTATTAATTATTCGAGGAATATGTGATGTTAAGTAACATAGATAATGTTAAAAACTCACACGGTACGAAGTGCAGGGATATAATTGTATGGAAAGCATATAATATACTACATTACAGCACAATAGATTAACAACAATTAAAACATACAGTGTGTACAGACAAATCTTGTAAAGTTCTGATAGCTTCAAGAATATAGCACAGAAATATAAATGCGTAATGTTCCTTCCGACGAGCGTCAGAATATCTCTGACGTTTAAGGGTTTAAGGCGCGGCTTAGATATAGCGTTCGAAGCTGACTTCGGTCAGTGACCTTAATTAATGGAAAAAGACAGCCCCCTGTAATTCCAGAGCTCTAGTAACACCTACACGATGGGACAATGTGGCTTAGTGTAGCAAGACAATGGGGAAACGGACGGGAGTATGGTGTTGGGTGTCAGGCAATGACAATCTAAGTAGACAATGTATACGCGGTCAAAGAGCAATGATCTATTACAAATTTTGTTCTATTCATATATAATATGCAAAATTTATAAACAGCGGATGCCTAATGGCTGGGCGTCGGACTTGTGATTATGTGGTTGCCGGTTCGAAACTCACCCATTGCACTACAGACGTGAACCCCCTCATAACACAATCATTTAGCTAAGCACGAAAGGTTAATAAGAATACTAGTAATGTGCGACCCACATTGCTAGTACCTAAGCATTTTTTTTTAATGCCATCTTATTACTGAATATATATTCAGTAATAAGGAGGCATTGTACAATGGTGTATCAAAACCTCCGAATTATAAAGATCCATAATTTGTCTGCAAGTTTATACGAATAATTAAATTGAAAACCAGATTCAGTTGTTAAAAACTTTTTGTAAATTCGCATAGGTACTGCTGGGACCTGTTATTATACTCTAAATAGATCATGTTTATGTTACTGAAAAATGTAAATAAATAAATTTATTTGAACTAAAAGATATTGACTACATACTATGTACGTTGGTACAATAACACATCTGTGTCTGAACTAGATAAAAGTATATCTGTATCTCAGACACAGCACTCTTCCGATTTTCATAAGCATAACAAAATACAATGTTCAAACTTTTCTAACTATAATTAATTAAAGAAATTAAAGAAAAGAGTGAGTAAAAGGTCTCTCTGTGTGTAAGTGTGTATGTATGTATGTTAGAGAGGGTGAGTATAGAAATACTCCAATTATTATATTTTATTTTACTATATTAAAAAATAATTCGACAAAGGGCTTTAGTACTAGTGAATTAGATTCTAAATCATTAAAATTAGTTTCACAAATGAAACTTATTTCAAGGATTTAGAATCTAATTCGGTTGGTACTCTTATATTCGCTAGACTTTTTTGAAGATTATACCTTAATATATGTGTGCGTGCGTATCCCGATTGTTCCATATGGACTCTTGTAAAACTAATGCCGGGGTACGAGTACCTCTTCGTCGTCTTGCGAACACACACTTCGTGGACTTAAAAAAATTAAAACACTGGCCATACTTTCCTCCAAATCTTAACTTAATACTGAATATTTCGCTAAAAACTTAGAATGATATAAAATTAAGTATTGATCTGTTTCCGTTTCCTTTATTATTTCTTATATTAATCCGTGGACAATGGTGTGGGTTATATGTTTACCTACTTAACTTTAAGAATCTCATTGTATCACTTTAACATGTAACTGTTTTTTTGTTCCTAATAAATAAAATAAAATAAATAAATATATTTTTTAAGGTTTCAATAGAAACCACCCGCAGATTAATTATAATTAATCTGCGCGTATGCGGGTGCTTTCTATGAGAATTATCATACTAATATAATAAACTCGACGGCGTCGTTGGTCTAGTGGTCCCAATCGCGACTGCTACGCTAGAGGTCTTGGGTTCGATCCCCAGGTCGAGCAAAGTGTTATTGAGTTTTTCTATGAAATTCTCAGTAGCAGCTCGGAGTCTGGATTTGTGCCCGGTGAATGACAATAGGCTCGCCCCCTATTACATGGGACCCAATCATACCGGCGAACTGTGGGTGTATATTAAGTACACCTCTGCCTAACCCTTCGGGGAATACAGGTGATGATGGTATGTAATATAATAAAATTTTAACTTTGTCGATGTCTGTATGTAAATATAATATTTTTTTAAATTTTATAAATAGAACTTTTAAGAAGTAGCACAGAGAGTGCAAGAGCCCATTCCAACTGGCTCCTACTTCCCGAGATGTATCTGTGCCGATAACTAACCACCTTGAACTCTTGGGCGTTACTCTGACGTCAACCCTCAACTTCGGCTCCTACATAGAGTCCAAGGCTCAGCTAGCTGCCAGAAAGCTGGGTATCCTCTCGAAGGTGCGTCGTTACTTCACGCCGGAACAATTGCTTGTACTGTACCAAGCACAAGTTCGGTCGTGCATGGAGTACTGCTCGCACCTTTGGGATGGATCGGCTAAGTACCAGCTCGAGGCGTTGGAAACCGTCGAGAAACGTGCCAGGAAGCTCATTGGCAACGACTCCCTTGTCCGAGCTAAACTACAAAGCCTGGAACATCGCCGCAAAGTTGCTAGTTTATCGGTTTTTTACCGGATACATTTCGGAGAGTGCGCTTCAGATCTCCACGATCTTATTCCCCCTTGCCCTTTCTTCTATAGGACGACCAGAAGCACAAAAAAGCGACATCGGTTCATGGTGGACATCCAAAAAACCCGAACGAAACGCTTTAAGTCCACTTTTATCATGCGTACCGCTGAAGTGTGGAATGAGCTTCCCGAGTGGGTCTTCCCCGATAGCTATAATCTGGGGGTCTTTAAATCACGAGTGCGTACGCCTATCAGGAATAAAAAAAAAAAAAAAAGAGTACTTTTAAGAACAATAGAAGTCAAAATAAATAATGTGTTAAGATTTTTTAGTTTTCTGTCTGTAAGTGTATACGCACATCACCCAAAAACTACTTCACGACATTGGATACAGTTTGCACAGTTGTATTGCTTGAAGTCTAATGCATATTGATACCTACGCTGACCACCTAAAAGCCGAGTTATATATTAGTACCTAGTCAGGAAATCCTTTTGGGACGCAAGTGAAACTGCGGGAAATAACTGGTTTTCAATATAAAGCCAAGAAAAACATCCTTAGATTCTACGAAGCCGATGTAAATGTGTACCTATATCAAAGATATTAATGGCTTCGTGGACTGGACTGCGTGGGCAAATTGGGACGAACACACCCTGTATTGAATATTCAATTCTTACGGTTTCTATAATTTCCTATGGTGAATACTGAATACTTTTTACCATAGGAATTCCATCAATATTATATAAATAAATTAACAAGTAAACAAGTGATGGAATGAAATATTCATGTCTTAATGGTTGCAAGATCGGCTGCTAAGTTTGAAGCTAGGTTCGATTTCCAAGCGGGACATTGTTATTGGGCTTGTAATTTGGATTTGGATGCAAATGATAATACAGTTGCGCCTATGAAATGGCACATAATGGCGTTAATTCTAATATTCCGCTTCCACTAACCTTCCATAAAAATCCGGCACCATTTATCTGAAAGAAAAAGGTTTTTTTTATTGGATTAAAAGACAGCTTTTTTTAAAAAAGCTTAACCTCCCGTGCTAAGCTAAATGCTTGTGTTACGAGTGGGTTCACGTCGGTAGCGCAATGGGTGGGTTTCGAACCGGCAACCATATGATCGCAAGTCCGAAGCCCTAGCCATTAGGCTACCGACGCGCTTGGCATCCCTAAATTCGACTACAACTAGTGAAGTAGTTCATATTTTTTCTCCCTCCAACATAAATACAGCGGTCCATTAAGCGATGGGGCGGTTTGAGACTTCACAGCTAAAGTGGTAGGTAAATACCCTCGCACCCTTTCGACCTTTACGCTTCTCGGAAAATAATAAGGAACTCCATTTTTCCTGCAGCAAGCAAAATAACTGAGTAGCTCGTCCCAAAGTTGGCACCTTTTTCTTGACACACACAAGCCATTTTTCCCTAAATCAGCTTGACAGTTCATTTCAATGCGAGTGAAACAAAAGATTTATTTGTTCTTGCTGAATTTTTTTCGTAATGCTTAGGAAATATCTGAATTATAGTGAATACATTGATCTACAAGTGCAGTGATAGCCTTGTGATATAACCATTAGATTGCCATGTCAAAGGTCTCGAGTTCAAATCCAAGGCACGCACCTCTTTCTTTTGAAGATGTGTGCAAAATAGGTAGCAAGCCTATTGTTTTAGGGACTGCCTCATTAGTCTAGTGGTCCTAAGCGCGACTGCTACGCTAGAGGTCCTGGGTTCGATCCCCAGGTCGAGCAAAGTGTTATTGGGTTTTTCTATAAAATTCCCAGTAGCAGCTCGGAGTCTGGATTTGTGCCCGGTTAATGGCAATGGCAATAGGCGAAATGTGGGTGTACATTAGTACACCTCTGCCTAACCCTTCGGGGAATACAGGCGTGATGGTATGTTATGTGTTATGTGTGCCTATTTTCTTTAACCGGACACAAAAACAAATTCCAAACTGCTACTAAGATTATTTTAGGAAAACCTTATTACACAATACTCGACTTGGAAATCGAACTCAGGACCTCTAGCGTAACAATCCACTAGACTAATGATCCAAGGTATGAACCAGTAATAATATTTAGATTACCCTATGGCTGGGTGGTTAGTCAGTCTCATTTACAAAGACCATATTATTTTCCTATGTATTTATAAAAGTTATATATTTTTATGTTTTACTGTTTAACTGCCCCTTTAATCCATGTGTTCTAGTTGTCGCAAGCACTAAAGATCCTAGCTTCGATTCTAAGGTCATGTAAAGTAGTATTGGATTTGTCTAAGAAATTGTCTGTAGCAGTTCGGAGTTTGGAGGATGCCAGGTTTAGTAAAATACGTGTTTTACATGGGACTGATACATAAAGGCGATTGTGGTTATAAATTAGTTCACATCTGCCTAAATCTTTAATATTTTTTAATAATAAAAAGGTCTAACATTATATTATGTAAGTATATGCTACCGGTAAATTCCTAATTTAACAGATAAAGGTATTACATATCTTTTGAAAAAACAGATGTACAAATTCTTACATTATCGATCTCTTGTGTAATGATGATTACGGTAATATCTTCAATAGAAACGAGCGGTGTACAACACTATACACTTTATTACTAGTCTGGTATATTTACACAGTGTGCACGGGCTATTTAGCAAAGTACACAGAGTGCTAAGAGCCGTAGAGTGGCACCCATCATCGTTTGTGCTCGATGACGATAGAGACGTCTCTATCCTGTTGAAGACGAATATGCAAATGAATTGTAGTACTGACGTGCTCACAAGTGTTTTTGAATTTTATCTTTTAAGCAAATACTCGTACATTTAATTTTCAAATAGTCCTTTCCAATTGGTCGGAATTCAGGTACTAACATTAAATGAGTAGGTATATACTGGTTTCTAACACTTACGCGAATATTAGACATTGAAATGAAACTACTTTTTACGGATTTTATCGCGTTATATTGATATTTTTAAATTCCCGACGTTTCGGATCCTTTACAGCATCCATGGTCACGGGTGGACTGAGGTGTTGGTCGTCCTAATGTCAAAATTATCAACAGCTACCCTACATTTTGTTGATTATTATTTATGCCGGTCACGCAGAATGAGCTCACCGTATCCTTAGGTCTCGCAGTCTTGTGCTTGGATTTAATGGAATCTATGATTGGGTTCCAAGCAGATGGTCGAAACGTCGGGAATTTAAAAATATCAATATAACGCGATAAAATCCGTAAAAAGTAGTTTTATTTCAATAAGTAGGTATATTTTCTAAACAAATATAAGAAAAATAAAAAACATTATTACGTCATGAGTTAAAATTAATATGTTTACCTAGGTACCTTTTAACCAAGTACTTATTTTATATGTAAAAATTAAATATATCGTTGTTTTGTATATATATTTTTAATTTAAGGCAGAAAAACAAAGAAAGAAAAACAGTGAATGCTTATAATTCTGCGCGAGTCGCTCGGGTCAAACCTGCTTTCACTTAACGAGCTGTACAACAACGCGTTTCGCAAACGAGTGTATGAGTACCATAGTCGTGTATTATATATATATTGTGTAAATATGATGCTGGATCGAAAAGTGGAGGACACGGTGAAATGGCACGAACTAGGGGTTGCCTACGTCGACCAGTAGACTGATAAAGGCTGATGATGATAATGAAATCGGAGGGCACGGCAGTGCCCCCGCCATATATATTTACAGTTTGTATCTATATACTAGACGAAGTAAGTAACAAATCCAAACATTCACTTGGTCCGATCAGGAATCACGACTACGAATCGAACTCATATCTCACACTCACTACCCGTGTTTGCAGCTACTGGACCAATAGCTGTCTGACTAGTTAGTCTAAGGAATGATGAAAGTAAGCAGATAAAAAATATTATATTTGAAACGGCTACATTATTATATGTAGGTACTACAAAAGAATATTGTAATGCTGAGCTACAAATTAGAGACAAAGCTAATAGGATTATATGCTCGTGTTTCATCCCCGGTACCAGTTTAGTTAGTTGTATTAGAGACTAGTCCTCTTGTTATAATTATGTTGCATTTTAATAATTGTGGCGCTAACAACACTAAAAGATTAGCAATTTTGAGGTAACAATGTTATCTGTTTTAAAATTTCAGCCTCGAAGCAAAAACGACGGGTTATTTGACGTGTCTGTGTGTGTGTCTGTCTGTGGCATTGTGGCTCCCGAACGGATGAACCAGTTTTGATTATGTTAAAAAGGTGAATTAGTTGGGAGTGTTCTTAACTATATTTGATGAAAGTCGGTCGAGATATAATGCAATTGTCGGGGTTTCTTAAATTTTTAATATAATTATTTAAATTGGTAAATTTGTTTTTACCTGTACAATGTACAATGCAAAATCTATTTTTTTGGTAAAATAGAATATTATAGAATTTTAAAGCAACTGATACCTAAATAAAGTTCACTAACGTGATTAAACAAATAGGTATTACAAAACTTTTAAAGATTCAACTCATATCCAGGATAGACTAGAAACAGACATTATGTCTGTTCCCCCATATTCTTTGTATTAAAGAAGCGGTTTCCCATCGACAGGAGAGAATATTCCCTAACATTTTACGCGGTTCCGGTCAGCCGGCTGGCCCGAAAGTCATTACCCATCGGCTTTTCCGGTTTACTGTTTCAGATGTTGTTTTACCGAAATTTTTTTGGCAACCGTCTTCTTAAGTTGCTATATTTAGCGATTTCCGGATCCTAAAATTTTTTTATGACATCAAACGTTAAACCTGCCGCTGTAGCCGCAATTTGGGGTTTGTTGTCAATTTTTTTCTGATTTAAATCCTTTTGGAACTTTTTTTAGGAAGCTTCGTTACTGCTCGTAAAATCTTTAAGGGTTCAATATTTATCCCTTATACATATAAGATCGATATAAGTTGTTTGATCTTCCCTATAGAATTTCCAGCCCGGTTCGTGATTTCAATGCTTCTTATCTGTGGAATCGTTAAATTGCCGTCCTATTATGAGAATCAATGTCTTTGTGTTAACTTTATTGCTTTTAAAATACGTGTAAAAACGGGCGTTCTGTAGTTTCTGCCTACCCCTATGGGAAAAAGGCGTGAGTGTATGTATGTATGTAAAAAGGGGCAGTATCCGGCAATACGTTAATTCGGTGTGAACAGGCATCTATATGAAACTTACTTACATTCGATTGAGTGGAGACCCTTGCCCAGCGGTCATTATGCATGCGGCAAATTGACCAAGTCCATGTCATGTCATTTTTTATATTAATATTATAAAGAAAGAGAAAATAACTTATATGAATTATGACAATTCAATATAGCTTATCCAAACCACAGAGCTCACGCGTTTCCTTCCCATATTGCGTTGTCATGGCCATCTGACACTTGAAGGTATTAACGCTTAGGTTTAAGTTCAATGTACCTACATGTCAATTTGTCAAGTCTACAATCAACTGCTTCATCGACAACCGAAATAACCACATATAGGTACAATGAGTCCGTAAGGATAAGTATGAAACTATTATCATTATTAAATTAGAATTATTATCATAATCATGCTCCACTGCTGGGCATGGGTCTACTCTCATTATTGAGAAGGATTTTTTTAAATATATTGACTGGAATAGCAGCGCCAATTAAAAAAAAAGTCAAAACAAGAACTCAATTTTATACTCATTAGTAGAAATATATTTTAAACATTGAAGACAAATATTGAAGTCTATAAATCATAACTATTAAAATATGAAGCCATAGTATTTCACATGTATGTATTGTGTTTTGTGCATTTATCATCAACGACTTGAACCCACAAATTATTCAGCCACTATACAAATGTAACACAAAATTCGGATATACATCCAATTTTATCGTCATTGAAGTTAAGAGGGGACTCTAGTCCTGAGGAATTTGAAAAATAGGTATTTGAAGAAACGATTGCCGTCGCGCTGCACCTCCATTCACTTCCTGTACAGTGCGAAAAGGACAACTGCAGCTTAGGATGATTTTACCTACAAAAACCTTGGCCAAAAGACGTTTCGTATTCTGCTGTTTTCTTCTTCAAGAGTGGATTGATCTAAACAATTTATATATCAAAATTTAGAGGAAAAGCATGTCTATGCTTCTATTATTTTATTTTTTGTTAAAAACTTTTCAAATTTTTCTGATAGTCGCCTGAACATAACGGTAAAAACGGGCTTTTTTTTCGAGTTATTGAATTTTCATATTTTCTTGTGAAATTATTTTTTGGAAAAAATTAAATAATAGGGGCCTGTATGAATTAGATCTAAATTTTTTTGAAAAATATCATTTCTCTAGAGTCATTATCTACGGAGAAAACAGCAGAATGCGTTTGTATGGAGAAAGGCTCACTAGAGTACCCTCTTAATAAAATAATTTACGACCAGCACTTGTGTGCTCGACTTCCCCGCGAACAAGTGCCAGTGTCGCGCATTATAATAATCGATGGCGTCACTTACCAGCTTATGAATATTTTACATCCCTCATAAGACTCATATGCCCCCCCCCCCTACACTCCCACACCGCGTAATGTCCGCCCGTAAATTGCGTTACGCGAGTAATACGCCGTAACTAAAGCTCTTCTTTAAGTAAAACCATCAACTTACAGTTAATCAAATTACGCGTGCTTATTAAGAGTTAATGGCTAACATTATTCGCTCCCCTTTAGATACTTGGTACGTGTATTGTGTACAGTATGGTAGACATTTATGAAACCAGTGGCGCAAATGAAAGGATTCTGATGAAAATTAATTAATTGTTTTGTTGACGATGGTAATGTGGCGTGAAAGCGCATAGAATATGTTGAATAGAAATTATAATTTTGTTTAAAATTTTATTTATAATAATAAAATTTCTAATTATTTGGCACATTTACCTATCTGATAAAATATATCTATTATTTAATAATTAATAATGAATTCTGTTAATACGTCTATGGTACGGACTTCCTAACTGCTCCATTAGAGGCACGTTTTTACATCCGTATCACATTTGCATTTTTATAATGCATTTATATTTTTTTTTTTAACTGATTTTCTTTATTTATAAAAAATAACTTTTCGTTTCGTTTTTGTGTTTTTAATGGTGTTGAACCCAGCCAAGTACAAACAATACAGCCAAAGAGATTTAATTCAATTATATACGTGCCAATTATGAAAAGACTTTTCCCTAAAGCAATTTGTAGCTTTTCTAGACCCTGGCAATAATTGACTGAATACTTCAGTCAATTATTGCCAGGGTCTATTATTATTTTGCCAGGCTCCTTTAAATTTAACAACTGGATTTGTTCCCACATAATTTTATTAATGATTTGATATTTAAATACGTGTTCAATCGTTCATTAAGAGCGACGCCATTATTATTGTTCGTAATTATTTAGAAAACGAAGGTTTTAATAAAATATCACGAGTTAGGTGTAAGTGGACAGGTGGGACCGCTGAACTTCAAGTAGGTTTTCTCAAATAGACTCATCAACAACTAAAGAAATCCTTTTAGGAAATACTTACAATATATTGTTCGGTAGCACTTTATAAATTTTACATGAGTCGCAATCTGAGACGCGCGCTTTTCCAAGTTATTACAGAATATTTTTCCACGGTAAACATGAGAAAATATATTTGTAATACGTTACTTCAAAGGGAGTGTATTTTTTGACAGTAATGATATTATATTGAAGTTCAAATATAAGCTTAGCAGAGTATCTATTTATTTATATATATTATCCGTGGAAGAATGAATGTCGCAGACTATCGCAGCAGCAAAATTTTATCGTCAAACTCCTATTACTGGATTATTTATTGCTTCTTTATGATTCTAGAACATCACGCTTGTATTTCTCCAAAGGGTTAGGCAGAGGTGTACTTCATGTAACCAGATTTCGCCACTTGGTATGTTTAGATCCCATGGGGGCAAGCCTATTGCCAATAACTGGACACAAATCCAATCTCCGAGGTGCTACTGAGAATTTTATTGAAAAACCCAATAACACTTTAGTCGGAACAAGGACCACTAGACAATTTTTTATAGTACGAAGGTAATTTTCGAGTCCTGAACAATTATTATATTATAAAGGGGAACCTGGTCTAATTCATTAAAAATAACCACGAAATAAACTTAGGTAGGTAGTATAAAAAGGTCACTTTAAAAATAGATATCGTCTAGACATCACAGCAAAAATATTGGTTGTAGTCAATGTAGGCGAACATTACGTGCTATTTTTGTTAATGCAAATAATAATAAAAATATCACTCACACTGTAACGAATTAAGTACCACGGGTATAAAAATAAAAATAATTTCGCCTTGATACCTTTTTAAGAAGCTTTTTATTAGCTTCGCCTGTATTAATGTATATTGTATACAATGTATGTATGTAACGGAATCTCTGCACTCGATTTTTGAGCACTTCAAGACGTCAGATAATTTGAAATTTTCACTCTTATCAAGGACCGATGACAATGCAATAATTTGAAAAGTTTGTCTCATCATCTAACCAGGATCATCAGTTATTTTTTATTATTAAAGGATTCCTTGATTTCCTTCAATGTTTTTGCAAATAATATTTATGTTGTGGAAAGTTCTAATGCATCATGCACTTGCCGTCCCTTAGCATAGGGTCCACCCATGGAACTCGTGATGATATTTACGATGCTCCCAACAGCTTGTGAAGTGCTACTGACAAAGTTATATCGAGCACTTCCATTAGATACCTCAACAAATATATAGTAAATATATGTATATAAAGCTCACGCCCACGTCTTTCGTTGTTGTGTATTCCCATATAAATAAGAAGGCCATTTCCAACCGCGCAATAAATAGCTATTGTCTAAAATAGGCCTTTGAAAAAAGAGTCATAACTTAGAGCTGTCCCGACAGACGGTATGCCTGAGTCACACTAAAAGTTATAACTAGAAAGAAAGACGAAGTTTATTCGTGTGAAGTACATAACATCATAAATATACGCAAGAAAAAGTGGTAAGAATTTTAAACATAAATGCGTCATATCTGTTCAAAATGGCCAACGCTCAGCATATTGCTGTTGCTACAATCTATGTCTAGTGGTGAACGGCGCGGCTTCCATCAAGCCTTAATAAGGGTTAAGCAACAGTTTAAGTACGTACTTGTGTGCATCCAGTTCGCCGGTATATTTTTAGATCACACAGGGTGTAGCTATTGTCAGGAACCGGGCAGATATCGAAACCAAAGAATAGTAACTTTATAGTAGTACTAGCTCGACCTGAGCGTCGTAACGTCACAGTCCATACACGCACCACACTTTGTGTAAGTTTTCAGAGTTTCATCGTTACATGACAAAACTGTGGCGGTTGTCATGAAAGGCAATTTAATGAAAATAAAAATATTGAAATCTCTTTTAGGTTCCTATACGAGTACCTAATCTTATCAGTCCTCTACGCTTTCTTCTGTTGTTAGAATGAAACTTTTGTTCAATTATTGTTATAATACGGGCCGACTATAGTCGCGACGCCAACAACACCAGGGGCATCTCCAAAGTGTTGCATCGGTGAGACCAGGTGTAGTATCATATGGCTAGTCATTTCATTATCTACATTGCCCTTCAAATTGTGGAGTGGCTAGTTGGCAACTCGCATGTTGGTCATTATTCAGGTTATTATTCAGCGACGAGGCTCTGAAAACTGTTATGTATAATCAACGCATAAATGTAGATTCAGAACAATAAACAGCGGCCTCAGTTGCCGCCTGCCATTACCGCCACATGCTGCTTGGAAACAAACTAAATATTCATTATACTGCTAAATCATCTGTTGTTTATGTATGTATTATTATATTCTGTTTCATAAATGATGTACCTTTAGATAGGTGTTCGTAAATCGTTTTTATTAGCTGTCAATTTCAGTTATGGGTTACATGTTCGATCCCCTTGCAAATATTTTTAGCTATATCATAGATAGTGGGTCAGAGTACCTATTTATGCATCATATTAAAATGGAACCGTTTGTAAATCACTTCGTTGTCCGTCTGTCTGTCGAGACCTTTTCCACAGGAATGCAAGGAGGTATAAAATTAAAATTAATAGAAATACCAGGTCTTCAGTCCCTTAGATATGTAATAAAATCAAGCTGTTATGTTAACGCAATAAAAACTTACACCATTATTATGCCCTATATACTAATAGGTACAATGTTTCAAAGGTACCGCACTTCCATAGCTTATGTTTACTTCAGTAATGTCAATGATATTGATGCATGTAGCAAGTTGGTATATAAGTAGTATAAGTAAATGACTAATATAAGTATATTACAATTATAGATCCTTATCTATTTTTTTATATTACTTGGGTCCAGTAGGTTTGCCATTGACATGACAAGAAGAAAAAGATAAAATGACATCTCATAGGGTTCGGTATCTATGTACATAGGTACAAAAAATGGGTGTAAGTGAGTTCGTAACATTTAGGTAATATCATCGCTACGCTCCTACATAAGTGAACTGTCAAAAATCCATGAGTATTCATAAAGCAAACTTGTTTCATTAGCGAAAGTAAGTCAAAAGTCACTTATTAATTATAATACTTAGAAATACTTCAAATGAAACATATTATGTAAATGGAACTTTCTGAAATTTCTATTAGGTATTTATGTAACGAATGATTTTACAACACTCATTATGTTTTCAGATGTGTTAGATTCGTACCTCGTACGATAAAGTTTTGGTAATTATAATTATGAATCTCACTGAATTGGTTTTGTTTGAATTTAATTTTCTTATGTTCATGCTAGCTGATTACCATAATAATAATTTCAAAGTGGAACAATTGATTTTATTTCCAAGAAGGGAATAATAGAGTTTCTCTATTTTCATGAGTTATGAACAAATGAATGACCAGGCTGGTTCATTCATTCATCATTATATCTGTTATAGAACAGGCATTAGGATCATTTTTATACGTGATCCCGATTTAATTTCATTCCTCACTGATAGGGCAAAAGAAGGCAAGTACGGTTTTTAGTTTGTACGAGTCCGACTTATGCTTCCGCTTATTTATTTATTTATTTATTTATATATACTTTATTGTACACCAATAAAATCACCAATATATAGGACACAGTTGTTCATAAAAACATACAATGGGCGGCCTTATCGCAGACTGCTATTTCTTCCAGGCAACCTTGGTATGGACATATCGGTACAGAACAAAATAAATGGGGTTGACAATGGTGCAGTATTACAGTAAAACTTAAATTTAATTTAATATAATAATAGTATAGTAATAATATATATATATATATATATATATTATATATATATATTTATATATATCTACCATAAATATTAAATAATTATAATATACCTATAATATATACATAAATAGCATAAAATATTACAATACAAGTTAAAGCGACAAATAATGTTATTTACTCAGGAGATGGACTATCCATGAGGATTACTTATCGGTACCTACTATAAAAATATTTGTTTTATGTCTGTTGTTGTCGAAATCATAATATACGAGCATAGGCTGTATAAACTGTACGATTTTTCTTCAATATAGAAAAAGATTTTTCGACTAAACTCTATCATTCTCCTCTGCTTTTTTTTTAAACTTAAACATCGTCTTAAAAGACATTTCTTTCGTTTAAGAGTCACAAACATTTTACACACCTCCATAACTCAACCTAAAGTAAACATTTTGGCGAAATAAAATGGTGAATAAAAACGTTTTTGTTTTCGTTTGCTTATCATAATAATGTGCTGATAGCGACGCTGCTCATCTGCCGTCATCAGGGGTCGTAAACTTGTGCGTTTAGGCTGAAGACGTGGATAATGTGCGCCGTTTACTGCGGGAATATGGACATCTGACTGACGGTTTTGTTGCTATGCTGACGTAGGGAAAAGTAGGCAACATTACTCCCAAATAGAGTATTTTTTTAACATAATTTCAACAAACTGAATATTTTAAGCACTCGCGGAATCGAATGGTTTTTCGTTCTTAATATATTTTTATTTTATGGCTACTTTAATTCCATTTTAGTAATAATAAAAATAGGTTGACATAATAATTATTGGATTTTATAACAAAAGTATTTTTTTTTAATATTTAATAGGATATACTCTTGACTAATTCTGTAGTTTACCTTCTTTTTGGGTATGTCTGAGTCGTACCACCTAAAAACCGCATGTTTCCTTTCATTGCGTTATAATCCATGGGATTCGCCGAGACCATGAGAAACAACGTTCCACAAGAATAACCAGAAGTTGACGATGACTTATTTCTATTGTCAACTTCAACGGTAGTCCGTCTCTGGCATTTATATGTCACCAGAGGAATCAAAAAAATATATCAATAAATTAAAAAAATAAATTTGCTATAAATTTATGTTTGAGCTAAGCGTTAATAAACACGAGAATATAATTCTTAAAATGCCTTTTTAAGTTATTTATATATCACTTTAATATTCTCAACAAAGCTTTTTTTATCCAAACGTTTCGTAATGTATTTTTATTTGAACATAATTTATAAGTTTCCGAGCCCAATACACGTCAAAAACACGCGTACTTAACAACATTTATCATAAATTCAATGCATTTATACAGCATCAAATAATATTAAATTGGGAATGTGCCAAAAAATTCATAAATTAAAATATATCCACATATAAATATTCACGAAGTAATTATTTATTATATTATCCACCATATCATTGACCGTAGTTTATCGTATCCCTAATTAAATGTATATAATAATAGTTAAAGTTCAAATACAACGGCCAAGTTAAAACACAACAAAGTTACCTATAAAATTCTTACACATAAAATGCTTAATTTACATAGTAAATTTAAGCCTCTGCCTGTCTTGTAAACTGGTACTTTTTCTTTCATCCCCAAAAATAACATAAGTGATTCATACTTTATTTACAATTGGATTGCAAAGGTTTTATGGGCTAAAGACATGGCATGGGATATTATTCCCGTCACGTAAACGCTCCAACCGGTAATAAACTGATAACCGTTCGGCGCTGAGATTGTGAATTTTTTATCGGAAATACGATTTTAAATTAATATTATTTTATCTAATATTGTCATCGGTGAGGCATCGTGCGGAATAAAGGAGCACTTTGAATGGTAAAGATGTTTATTTTTGTAATATTAAAAAGACCAAAATAAGCCGCTAAAACAATCACTAAGATTGTTTGACAACCAATCCTTGAATAAGATACGTTTTGAACGTACTTACTTACAATCAAAACCTAAGATTTGTAATATCGAGTAGATATAAATGTTAGAGATATGAATAAACCGTGTACCATCGAAGATCTAACAACCCTTCTGCCTTTCCCACCCCGTCCATTACAATGTAGATATCGCAATAATAACACTCCTTTTTCTCTTCATCCTTATAGGAAAAAACAATACTTTCGAAGAAAATTACTTCAAAGTAACACACAAAGTTCTGACACAGTTATTAACTGGAATAACATAAGCTATTCTTCTGTTTATCCGTAATATAATCATGATCTAACAGAATTTAGGCAAACACATCTTCGTAATTCTTATCCAGTAGAAGTTTAATCATTTTGTTTCATTCTAAGAAAAAATATTTCTAAAGTAAGTTATTTTTCGCAAACAAATTAAACTTCTCGTACCAATATATTTCCTGTTAATTCTCTCTCACTCAATACGGTCACGAATCCAATACATTGAATCTAACTTCCAAATCAGTGTGTTAATCGCCAATCCATTAATCTAAACAGGTGCGGTGCCACAAACAAAACACAATCAACGCGCAGAATTGTGCACGCCACCTATCGCAAGTTGAACGTACCAAACTAAGTTCTACGGGCAACTTGTATGACGAACGTGAGAATGGTACACAATCGGGACCAAGTTATGACACCCGTAAGTGATCCCAATTAACTTGAACTGTTTGTACAGGTATGACGGTTTTAAGTGCCTACGTGAGGTGCTTGCACACCGTATCGATAGCGGGGACGCGCGGTTGAGTGGTTTTTATAAAAAAAAAAAACATTAAATGTTTTATTAAACGTTATCCGGGCGCTATCGTAGCTAATCGATAGCGTCCGGTTATGAACGTCTTTTCAAGTTATGCTCCACTTACGAGTAAATATCAGAATCTTTATGACTTTATTTTTCTATGTATGTAGTATCTATACTATTATACACATTGCGTGAATAAACAACAGTCTCTTAATTGTCACATACAAAAAGATTAAATGTTTATGTAGATACATAGAGCGAATTCCAACTGACATGGTGTTTTGAATAAACGACACCTGAGAACAATCATCGCAGCCCCCAGCAACAGTTCAATATTTATTATAATTTCCTGCGGGTAAATTAAACAATTTGTATTTATGAGCCATATCAACTTAAAGTTCTACACTACTATAAGTTTTTAAAGCCCCGTAAAGGTCCGAGTGCACTAGATCAGCATAATCACGCACGTGCGATTAAGCGATTAACGTTTTAATTTCATGTTTATAGGCTTGTTGGAACGGCGCCTTTGTGTGTTTTCCTCTATAAACATTTAAAATCCAACACGAAGTGAACACGAAGTGCAGTGGCGCTGTTTGAAAATCGTAAAGAATAATGTGTTGCTTTAAGGTTTCAGTACACGGATGCTATTAGCATAAATACAGTCAAACGGCCGTCGAATGCGCAACGGCATCGCATTACCATCAGAAATGAGGGGATATTTGGAAATATGTCGTGTGACCCAATCCAAGTGTAATGCAGAGGGAATTCGGAGAAATTACAAAGTGTATTTTTAACCGACTTTTGAAAATGATGGAAAATAAGAAAAAGTTGTTTAAAAAATTGATTATCCAGTAATTTTTATTTGTATCCTCGTATTGTTTTTTACTTAGTACGACCACACTGGTTAAATATAGTCGGTACTTAAGTACCAGTTCAAATGTTCACATGAAATTAGTAATTATTATATTTTGTAAACGCATCTAGGAAAGAGAAAAAATAATTGACTGTGCATATGTAAATTAAATAATCCATAAATTTATTGGTTTAACATCAAATTAAATACAAAACAATACTACATGTCAAATAGTATACCGAATTCATGAAACGAATAAACCTAAATGTAACACAAAGCATTGCTCATTCAATCGATAGAAACCACTGTTTTCGCGTAAACGTCACATTTATAACCGACGGAATCGGCTTGTAAAATATTGTGGACTATTAAACTTGCTGTTATAAATGTTTGGCGTTTCCTCACAATTGCGATTTTGTATCGCTTTTTTGCGGACAGTCTGTACTCGATAAGCGGCCACTGTGTCATATCGCGCGGTAGCATGTCGGTGCAGTGTTTGCATGACTTTATTTTGAGATTTTATGCATAATGTCAGTACCTACATGGTAATTTGTTATAAGATCTTATCTGTCTTCTATGTAGGTAGTCAGCCTATCCCGCGTTTCCACTGATGACAAAACATGTTGCAAATTGAATCTAGAACTTGTAACTAAAAACTTCATAGAAACATCCCATAGTTTTTGAACTAGGTGTTGACGCTCAACATCCGCGCTTGTGACAATTGATACAATTATAGATGGATCATATTTTGAAATATTCAGTGTAGCTGAACAGTTTTAAAATACATAAATACTATTATTAACAAAAAGCTTAAAAAATGCAATAAAAAACCCCATTATAATACTATATTATGTTTACATAATGGTGTTCGCTCGCTTAGTGTCGGTGTGCCACTTAGCAGCACAAACACTAGACCAGATCCAGGCTGCGCCGATAGACTGCGCTAACTACTGCGCAAACATTTGTTTGGCACTATCTTCTTTGCTCTAGTTCTCCAAAAGTTGGTGTGCAAATGTGGGAAAATGAGCTGGGGGACCTTCAATCCTTGGTGCAACGTGGTGGTGAAAGCAAATAGTACCGGACTGCATTATATTATTCGTAAAAGAATGAAGGTATTAAAGTGTCTAATCATAATAATTCAATTATGGTTCACATAATCATTCCAATCTCTCCAACATATTTTTATCATACAAAATGTCTCCGTCGCCGAAACATTAAAACGCTTCCCAAACACAACTGCACTTTAATTGGTAAACGAAAACAGAAGGGCGCTAAGTAAACCATCGCTGCGTACTATAATATCTTCGTAGTACGTTAAAACAATATGCCAGTGCTGGTAATGTGCCTGGCGCCTCGTTACGGCCGGGTCGCAGTGACAGCGAATGGCGAGCAGCGGAAAGCGGGCAACGGACAGCGGGCAGCGCAGAGTAGGAAGCTGAAGAAATACCTACAATAGCATACAGTCACCTGTAGACATAAGTATTGTTAAGCGACGACGTCTCCATTGTGTGTTTCTTCAAAAGCTGGCTGCTGTGGTTAGCTTGTAGATGTTTCACACATAACATTAACACTTCTCCGTACCTTATGGTCAGTATGGTCAATTGTCAGTTTCGTACAAAACACTTATTATCCTTAAATCCTCCTAGTAAAAATACAGATACCTTATTGCTGGAAAATACCGTTCCATCTAAAAGCTCTACGGCCAAGTGCGCGCCATTCCGTTCATTAAACTGGGCTTTAAAAGGATAGTGTCACCTTTAACAAACATAGGTAATTAGATTGAAAGTGAGAGTTTTCGCTCCGAATAAAATACATTTTAGGCGCCGACAAAAATAGGTTTGAATAAATTAAATTAGAAAACGTTTAAAGGATAGTCAATTTGAATCTCGTTACATAGGCTATGCAAAGGGAAAATACTGCGATACCTATATATAATGTAACTAAATACAAAGCAACACACCATTGACACAACCCACGCCTCGTTACTCTTAAATTTCTATGCGGGTACAAAAGTACAGTATACCTACAGCTTGGTACGATGTAGAAACAATCGTCGAACCTCATTACAGCTGTGTCTGTATGCGGGCGGAAAGCGGAAGTCGCCCGCCAGTCGCCCCAGCTCTTTGAATTAAACATTTAATACTTTTGAGCTGGAGAAAAGGACTAGAAAAATTGTAGAACTCTTTTATTTTAAAGTGGAGTTTCTTTTGTACTTTTAAGAATGATTTTGTTGGTATTACTTTTGTTAGTTATTTTGATGTTGCGTGGAAAAAAGTTGTAATACAAATAATAGCTAAAAGCATAAAAGCTTCGCAATTAAGTTATTATTAATTAAATGAAATTTTAAATATTTCTTCATTTTTTTTCATATTTCTTCTAAGGTAAAGGGCAGTGATAGCCTAGTGATATTACATTGGACTATCAGTTAAAAGTTTCGGGTTCGAATCTAAGGTGTTTCGAAGTAATTTGCAAAGGAAAACTATTTATGATGTAGATTATTTCAATGAACTTTCAACGTATTTGAAAGTCGTGATTGTATTTTAACATACCCCAACTAACAAAAGGAGAAACCATCTCCCATCAAGAAGAGTTTTTTTTCTATGCACTGCCTTTTATACTAGCTGTGTGGAATGATACCCGTGATGATCTTGGTTTTTCCCAATTTTGTAAGAAATTCCAAAAGTTCGCCTTAGTGCTCACTAACATTGTGAAAAATGAACTACTTTACTCTATAAATAGACATAAAGTGCAAGGTTCTCCAAAACATCTCCTATTGATAATTTTAGATCCGTTCAGAAAGTTAGAATTGCGTGGTCCGTATTCAATCTTAGACAACCGTGGTGTATACAAGTAACCACTAGCGTTTAATTAACAAGTTTACTATATTTCTTCAAATAATAAAAAAATATTCATAACAAAACCGCTAATCGGTTACACATTTACCTTAGCCCTATGCTAAAAATAATTAAGTTGAATGAGATTGCAATACATAAAACCATAATTATATTTCATCCACGATAATAATGCGTCCTTAATTAATTCTTGAAGATTCCATTACTGTTGAGTGCTCACTGCAAAGTTGGGGGTCGGCAGAGATAGCGCTTGATGTCTTCAATGTGCAAAATTATACGTCAAATTGTATGTTCACCCATTTTCAGTCATTTGGGGAGTAACTATGTACTGAGAGTGTGAACACGTAATAACGAATCATCCTAGATTTTTTTTTAACTAGTAGAGGTTTAGCTTTCATGTCTTTAGATGCTTATGTCTTTTATGTTTAAAAATTAAGTAAATTCTACTAAGGCAATTACCTGAAAGATTCCTCCCTTGTCGCTATCCTACAGGCAATATATTGATAAATGACAAATTATATTTATTTCTGTAAATAAGTAAATCTGTTCAAAACACTTTTAGTTAAAAGTTTTAATATTAGATTAGACTGGCTTAAACAAATTTTAGGGAGCTCAACAACCCGTAACATGAATATACTTACCAGATCAGCGGCATATTTTCGTATGCCATTATATACTCAACTAGCTTTTCGTCCACTTTCGCCCGCGTGTTTTCTCGACTTTTATGTACTATAATATATATGTATTATACATAATAATCTTTCCTCTTGAATCACTCTCTATGGAAAAAAACTGCATCAAAATCCGTTGCGTAGTTTTAAAGATCCAAGAATACATAGGGACAGACAGACAGCGGTAAGCGACTTTGTGTTATACTATGTAGTGATACCGTGTTGCTCGAAGAGTGATAGTGATAGTGGTACTCTATTCGAATACATAAATAACCCGAGAATCGGGCTAGCTATCATTGGTGTCTCGACCAATGATAGCAGAATGCTACTAATAATGTAATACGTCATATAAAATGATCATAAAACATGAACGATGGAGTCATAACAATAGTTGCTTGCGTGGTCTTCGCGTGCAAACTGTACCGCGATAGTACCCCGGGGTGTCATACGCGACCGTGAGACCAAGCTATATACGAGTACAAAGGTGTGGTGAACTGGTTATATTGGCTTGCAGGCATTACAGCACAGTTTACGATACAGTTATGAACATTTATAAATCAGCCAATTATCTAACGAATTATAGACACTAAAGAAAAAACTTATTTTTCTCAGCCACCGAGACCCTAATTAAATGCAATTTAGTGAATTAATTAAGAAAATACATGACATTTATATCTACAGTTACATTGTAATATATTTTTTCTTAAGGGATAACTCGGCAAACGAGCAGGCAAGCTCCGTGATGGTAATTAAGTAGTCATCGCCGCCAATGGATATCTGCAATACCAAAGGAATTGCAGATGGGTGAGCGTCCCAATGAAAAGGAAGGGGAAGGAGAAAAGCAGAAGGAATTGAGCCTAATGTTCATGTTAAACTAGCTGTTGCCTACGGTTACACTCGCGTTCTAAAATCATTTACTTATATACATACATACCATCACGCCTGTATTCCCCGAAGGGTTAGGCAGAGGTGTACTAATGTACACCCACATTTCGCCGGTATGTTTAGGTCCCATGTAATAGGGGGCGAGCCTATTGACATTAACCGGGCACAAATCCAGACTCCGAGCTGCTACTGGGAATTTCATAGAAAAACCCAATAACACTTTGCTCGACCTGGGAATCGAACCCAGGACCTTTAGCGTAGCAGTCGCGCTTGGGACCACTAGACTAATGAGGCAGTCTCATGTTGACTGACCTCAGTTTGCCCGCAACCTGTCCTTTTTTGATAACGTCCACAATCTGATTAAATACTTTTATTGAGCTTCCAAAACGATAGATAAAAGGAATTTCTGAGTAAGAATCTTCTTAGCATCCTTAAACCTTAAAGATGTCAAACTTAGTACAATCTTATTATGGATGTAGAATACTTAAGCCATAATTTGAACACTAGCTCTAATCATATTTTATATTAGATTATAAAAAAACGATTACCTGCCACACAAAAATTGGAAGAAGCACTGAAAAAAGGTGAAAATCAAGCCAATGACGTAATAAAACAGGAATATAATTATACCATTAAACATAATTACATCGTCATTATCAAGTTTCAGGATTGTTATAATTAACGTTAATTATAGATAAGCGTCAAAGCTGAAGAATTAAAGTCGTTTACCTTAATCAACTTAACTTTGGAGAGTAAGAATTCTGACTTGAGCAACCTTTAAAAAAAATAGAACATCTAAAATAGTTCCATTACGTTGTGGTAATTATACCAGCGTCAAATATGTATTTTAAGCTAAATTTTCTAAAATGCACTCTATTACAACAGAAATAAATCTTATGAAGAAACGAAGTGGAAAAAACACATATTCCTCACTTGGCTCCAATATAAAAGTTATATTGCACGCTAATAAACCTTCCCCATAGCTGATACATCACCATGATAAGATATTAAACAGCTGAATCGCAATAAAACTGGCTAACAGTAAAAAGGGAGAGTGTAATCGGCTATAAACAATACAAACAGGGGTATGTTGAGAACATATGTGCAGCAAGGGCAACGTATAAAATATAAATGTAAAATACGTCATACATCGCAGAACCAACTCACTTTTGAGGCCTTGAAGTGAGCGGGAGTGATTTTTTTACATACCTACATGTATTCGTCAAAAAAATATTGAAAGTGATAGAAAAACGAATATAGAAACGGAAAGAAATTTAGTTACTCTAGCAGGCAAGCTGATAAGGTATCTCTATGTCTGACTCGTATCGATCAAAACTGTACTGCCCTCCTCGTATCTTATGGTCGGGCAAAGGGAATCTTAATCACATTCACCAAAACCCTGTCACTTTCGTCCCTTGAACTTGGTGGTTTCTCTATTTTATATCACTAATTATTCTTTATGAAAGTGTTTGTATACTATTTTTTCTCATAAACACATCAATAAACACAAGAGGAAACGTATACTCAGCATCAGGACTCAAATAAACTAAATTGTTTGTCGTTCATCACCACTAGGAAATGACTTATTTGCTGCCAAAACTTATCTCCTAAGAATCGGGTATAGATCACAAGAGTCTATAAATTACATAATTTATTGCTAAATTGTTTCTGCAAGATTGACATGAATAACTTAGCTGAAAGGATGAGCTGGCCAAATTCAATATCATAATGTTATTGTTGGTTCACGTCCTTCCCCATATTTCATGGGAATCTGCCAAGCGTGGTACAATATCCGATTTGGAAATGATATATGGTCGTAATCTGTCCATTATATTTTCAGTTGCATTGTTGGTGTGACGAAGGTGGATGATCTGTGAGCACTTTTAAGAGCCTATTTAGTCTTATTTTGTCATGTTGGGTAGGTTTTTATAGGGTTGTTTATTTTTTGGAAATGAGTCGTACAAATGTCGTAAAATATTTAATTTCTTGCTATTTTTGCGTTTGCTCTGCCAATGACCAGTCCAAAGCCTATTTAGATAATACATATTATAATCAGTTTATATCCATATAATATGTTTCCGTATGCAAGGCTAATAAAAAAATACATAAAAAGTTACAAGTTAAGTTCTTTCTGAGTAGGTATATCGCTTACTTAAGTAAATGCCTTTAAAACATTTGCTTTAGCTTACATCAGCTTCATCACTTGACAAATCATTCTTTGGAATCATGTTCACAATAATTACCATTCACGTATATAATTTCCACAAATTACCATACTGCACTCTGCTCTATCCGCTAGTTTCGATGCCGTACTCCATTTACTGAGTAAAATATAGCACCTGCAATGCTATTCCGCGTCTCACTGTTGAATATTGATGCATCTCACTGCGCCGGCGATTGCCGGGAATCCAGAACATATGTCTGGCGATGACAACACCACAGATGAACCCCTTGAAGGCCTTTGATTGCCTTTAGGGCTTATCATGACATAAACTGTTTTTGTATGTAGCTTATTTTGTATCCCATTTCTGGGCAAAGAACTTACCTAAATCAGAACAGATTTTTTAATCCTAGGATTCTTTATTACTTTATTATTTTGAAAGTATTGTTAGGACAAAAATAAAATTTACAACTTTTAATGCAATATTATAACTTTATTTCCTTATTAATTCTGAACTCTCGATATTCCTTTGAAACTTTCATGATACCCGACAGGTTAAGTTATAATTAACGTCAACACAACTAGAAACTAAGTTCTCTATAAATATGCGGTGAGTTTCAAGTTGATAAATTGCATTAATAAGCAGTAGAACACGGTTACATTTCTCACTGAACTTACAGAAGACATTACGAGTTTCGTAACGCAAAAGTACAGTTTTTTTTCAACGTCACTTTTAGGGTTTCGTAGCCAAATGGCTATCCATCCAGGTGTCACAGTCACTTTTTTCCGAAACTATAAGAAATATGCTGTTGAAACTTGGTAATTAGATGTATTCTGTGAACCGCATTTTCACACAAAAAGAGAAAAAAAAAAATTTGGGGTTCCCCATACTTAAAACTGAAACTCAATTTTTTTTTTTCATCAAACCCATACCTGTGGGGTATCTATGGTCTCCAAAATGATATTGAGGTTTCTTATATCTTCATGTCATTTTTTTCTTAACTGAATGGTTTGCGCGAAAGACACTTCCAAAGTAGGAAAATGTGTGCCCCTCCCCCCTGTAACTTCTAAAATAAGAAAATGATAACACAAAAAAATATATATGATGTACATTACCATGTAAACTACCACCGACAATTGGTTTGAACGAGATCTAGTTAGTACCTAGTTTTTTTAATACGTCATAAATCCTAATAGTACAGAAGCCTCCGTGCGTGAGTCTGACTCGCACTTGGCCGGTTTTTATTTTTTATTGCAATTAAACCTATACTTTCTTTTTCCATGAAAACTGGTCATGAGCCTCGATGTTGCATCGAGGTCCACTCATAAGTATCTCTAACTTCAATAAATAATTAATTAACAATCACATTAAATGGCGACGGAAAACATCGCGTGGAAACCTGATTTTTTTTATGAGGAGGATTTTCCAAAGAAGTTGCAACGGAGGGGAAGGAGGAAATTATAAGGAAAAAGGGGATTGAGGGAGAAATTTGGGCCTCCGAAACTCCACACTCACCATTTGAAACGCAAAATAATTGCATGCTTGATATATTTCCTCGAAGTTATGCCAACCTGCACTAGAGCAAGTGGTGGAATTATAGCTTTCTTAAACAATATCGTTACCCAGCATTGAGACAGTATATGGTTTCATAAGATGCTGGCAATCCAATTTTATTATTATATAGCAGTCATAATTACGGCTTTCGGAGTAATTAGATAAGTTACTCACAAAAATTTATAAATTATGTATGACATGGAACATGGACTGCTCCATGAAAAGGCTTGATACGCTTTCTTACCTAGAGGGAAGACGAACATTGCGAACCCTATCAGGACAGAAATATATTTAAAGGTATCCAAGCCAAGCCATCGGGAGCGACAGACATCACTATTCATTGTCGACATTGAGATCTGAGAGGTTATTGCGCTAATATTCCCTTGAACAACGTAATAACCGTCTTGTATTGGAAACTATACCAGAATAGAAAGAAGCTTTGGAAACTATACCAGAATCAATTAACTTTGCGACAAAGCCATGTAAATTTTAAGCATTTTAAAGTGCGTAGGATTTTTTCTGGTGTACTTAACCAGAGGGACGCAGGTTCAAACCCTGCCTGAGATCGAATTTTTCTTTCACTAGAAATTTTCTTTAATTAGAAAATTCATTTCTTTGCGTAGGATTTATTTACTACAGTAGAATTGGTAACAATAATTAAAATTGCGACGTAATTAACAAATTATAATTATTATCTATTTAAAATACATAAAGTGATGTGGGTATTCGCCTAGCGACTGCCATTTACTTCTGTCTCTTCCATTTAAGAGCTCAACTCTCTTGCACTATTCACTTATAGGTACAAAAAATGAAATATTGTATATTTTACGGTTTTTATGTTTATGATATTTGTTTTTCTCTACCTTGCCGAAGAACATTTTATAGTTTGACGTTTTTAAAATTGAGTCGTGAGAGAAACTCATTCCCCCACAGCATTGGCTACCTGGCCGATATTATTCAGAACCCACCTGGTACATAAGCCTTATATTATTCAGTGCATATGACGTACGGCCATCGATTGTATTGTGTGCACTGGCAACTCTAAAGTACCTACTAACAGAAGGTCCACAACGTATGTAGCTAATTTAGATACCACTATATTATGTAAGAATTCAAATAACTTATTGGGTAATAAATTAGAAAGGAATAGTAAATTTAATCTGCTCTATCGTATCAGCATTACAAATAAGGATCCCTAGATTTAAATGTTTGAGTTGAAAAACGAAATTAATTGTTACGCATTTTTTTTATATAAATGTTTATTTATTTATTTATTTTCCTTTATTGGCCAACCAACAATTGTTTACACTGATAAAGTTTAAAGTAAGTATATAATATCTAAGGTTAGTGTAACAATTAATTACAGGTTAGCACCGCATGCCCCATAAACAAATAAGATGTGCCACAAGCACTGAACTATAATTATAAATGATTATTATTTGAGTACTTAACTAAAATTAATAGGTTTAACAAGCATTACGTGACGGATATAAAACATAAATCTATATATATAAAAAAACATCATTTACAGTACGAAAAGCAAACAGAAACACATCGAAGCAGTACATAATAGCAAATTTGGAATCCGAATTAAAAGTCTAATTAGAATCAAAATTAAAAATCAAAATGGAAATTAACTCAAATTAAAATCAAAATCACAATTAATATTAAAATCAAAATCAATTAAAATCCGAATAAGAAGTCAAATTAAAATCACAATAAATAATAAAATTTAAAATGTTTGCTAGTGAATCCCGACATCTTGACCTTAACAATGACCTGATGATAGGTCATGACGTCGTGAAAAGTAGCATGTATAACAGCTTGACGCTAGCTAACAGCTAGGGGATGTGCTGTGCGATTTTATCACAGTCCTAGTCGTGGTGAATGTCGCGAATATATGGGCCGTGACTCTATGGCATGAGAACGTAATTGTGGTATTTAGTCGGCATGAGTCCAACATACCCAGCCACCTCGCCAGGAGGCCGACGATCAATTTGAATCTCGATATGGGCAAAAAAGAATGCGCTGGGAGACAATTGTATTTTTCATCACAGGTGGATATTTTTAAGGCATTTATAAGCTTCAGAAATTGAGTCTTCTGTCTCATGTTTACTGATGGTCGTCAGTGAGATACATGGTTAGGTATGTAAGCACTCACTAGTCGTTATCGGAGCTTGCTGTGTCCAATCGCAATCGTATAATTGACGTCACGTGTGCACGTATTGAGATTCGGAGGTAATCCTCTAAGACCAGAGGGTTGGGGAGCTACTATGTGTATGTCTCACAAAGTTACTTTAAACACAAGGAAATTTAAATTGTATTGTATTCATGACAGAAGTTCCTTTAAGATTGTTAGGAGCAGAACAACGTGAAGTACTAAGGGGCTAATTGTGTGTATGAAAAACCTTATGGGCGTTGGAGCAAAAGCTGCTTAGTAGGTACATACAGTGCTTACATTACATATTTAACATACCACACCCATAGGTGTTGTAAATCGGGAAGCCTTTTAAAAATCATAATTTCGACTTCGAACATACTGAAAGTTACCTAATAAAACCATGATTCGGGAATATGCCCGATCTTGGAATTTAATCCAAGACCTCACGCTCGGTATCATACTTGCCGCCAAGAGACCAATGAACCAGTCAACACTAACACAAATGATTAATTTAATTGTAAATTAGATTTAAACATTTTGTTGTTTACACGTTTGTGCATTCGGCCACACGTAGATGGTTACAAAACCAGAATATTTTGACCTCTTCTACTAAAGAAACAACCTTCTCCGCTAGGCCAGATCAATATTAAAATATTCCAACCGACGCGACTTTCCGTTGACTGTACACAGGGCTACATGTCAAGCTATTAATTTCCAGTTTGAGCTGACCTTCCATTGTATAAGGTTTCCGTACAATGGGAGGTCAATTGAACAGTTAACATACCTACATACAAATATGCATACCATCCTACCATCACACCTGTATTCCCCAAATGGTTAGCAGAGATGTACTAATGTAACCCAGGATATGTTTACATACAAATATCTTAATTTATTATATTCTCCTAGAATACAGAAACATCTTCAAGTCAATCCCTGGTGTTGTCTATTGATAAATTATCCAATAACGAGAATTTTATTCCCCGCAGAGAGGCCATTGTTTCTTCTTGTGAAGACTTGAGATCTCCCTAGAGACACAAGGTTGACCTTTTCGGAATTGATCCGGAGAAAACATTGTACCAACACGTACCGCTACTAACTGCATGAGAAATTTATTGAGACGGCCGAAAGTGTGTTTGAAAATGTATGCATTGATTTTAGAACGACTTTGAATTTGAACTGTATAAAATAGGTATCATCATGCCTGTATTCCGCTCTATTTTGGCGTGTACATAATGTACACCCACAGTTCGCCGGTATGTTTAGGGCCCATGTAATACAGTTACAATTCTTCCCATGTATTATAGTTCTTGCCGGATTCTTCTCCATAGGATCAACTTTTTGGAACCGCGCTACGAGTCATAACGTTTCATATACCTACTTGTAAAAGTTTATTTGAAATAAAAACATTTGAACTTGAACTTGAACAGGGTGAGCCAATTGCCACTAACCGGGCACAAAACATAATCCGAGCTCGTACTGAAAATCTCATAGAAAAGTCAATAACCCTTTTCTCTACTCTACTCTTTTCTGGGAATTGAACCCAAGATCTTTAGCGTCGCAGTTACGCTTAGAACCACTAGACTAATGGGGTTCTTATTTTGTTTAATAACCATAGCTAGTTTAAAGTACCTGTATTAAAAAAAAAACACTTTAATTCACAAGTTATTAATTGGTCTAAAACGAGGAATTTAAATCCAAATCACTTAAATTATTGGTTCCAGTAAATACTACTAGTACTGTACTTAATGACATTAGTTCTGCCGTCGTAACGAAAAAGGGCACAAGTATCATTTTTTTTTAAATTGATTTATATACATATTTGGAATCAGAATTAAAAGTACAATCTACCTTTTTTTTTTGTAAAAAAAAAATGAAAAATGTTAGTTGTGCCCTTTTTCGTTACGAGGGCAGAGTTGTGGATACCGGTGGCCTGCATTTGGTAATTGCCGATTTTAAACACAAATTATTAAACTAATGGAGTATTCATTGTATCAACATGGGTTTCGTGATGTCGAAGGTGTTTATGTGAACGAGTGTCACCCATCTCAGCCTTCTCCACCAGGGATCATAAGGAATCATTTCAATGTTTCTTACTTATACTTAAACAAATTCTAATAAACTCATTTTCCGAATTGCACCCCGATAAGTTAAAAATCATATATTATATTCAACAAAATTAACCACATTTTGTCAGTACATAACAGTAATATTTAAAGCCAAAAGCTAAGTATTGTGTAAAAATTGCTAGGAATGACAGTCACTATTTTGAAATTATTATTTTTGTGACTATTGAATCTCTAGGCGGGCTCTCGTGCCTTTTTTTTATTATTGACTCACACATAATAACTCCATAATTTAACTTCTCCGTGCAGATTTACCTAGAATTACCGAATGAATTCTGGTTGCAGCGTTTGGAAACTTAATACTAACTAGATCACAATTACATACTGAGAATTATTGCGTTGTAGCTACTAATAATATAAGGGACAGTGTAGTAACGGTATTAAATTAATTTATATCAGCGGTCTCAGTCGTATGAACTCAAAAGGATAAAAATATCATTTAATAAATAAGTTCTAAGTTCTAAAGTCTAGTGGTCCCAATCGAGACTGCTACGCTAGAGGTCTTGGGCTCGATCCCCAGATCGAGCAAAGTGTTATTAGGTCTTTCTATGAAGTTCTCAGTAACAGCTCGGAGTCTGGATTTGTGTCCGGTGAATGGCAATAGGCTCGCCCCCTATTACATGGGACCTAAACATACCGACGAACTGTGGGTATACATTCAGTACACCTCTGCCTAACCCTTCGGGAAATACAGGCGTGATGGTATGATGATGAAGTTCTAAATTCAAGACCTCAGTATTTTCGGGCAGCGTCTTTATGAATCCTCATCTTCTGCCCATAACACAATTTAATTTGGATCTGGATGCACCCTATCAATAGTCACCGCATACCTAATCGACTTCCTATACTATCATACCAGTGTTAACACATCCATCCATCTTTTCTTTGGGCTGGTTTTATCCCTCCATTCCTCCATAGTCATATTTACTACTCTTTCTGTCGCATGCGATTCAGCAGGGAAGGATGTGCAGAGGAGGGAGGGATCCTCTGCCCTTCCTTCCCTGCCACTGGTGCGACTTTCAGCATTTCTTTATCTTACTCGTTCCTTATTAAGTCCATTCTTATCACTCCGCACATCCACCTTAGCATATTCATTTCATTCTTTCATCCAATAAGAACGACTGTTCCAAATTTCCCATAATTAGTGCCAACTTACTATAAACTTTCGTTAAATAAATCGTTAGCTATTTGAACAAAATAAATATTATTTTGTTCAAATAGCTAACGAACGTCTTAATTAACCAATGAAAATACAAAAGAACTTTCTGGAAATACAATTTTTATGCTACTGAATGAACTCCTATGTTTCAGGCCGTAGCTAATGAAGACACGATTAACACCCAATATCTATGTAAGTTTCAGTAAGTTAGTAATTTGGTCTATTAACTTGCTGGGCAGCATGTTATCGGTTGTATAGTGCACTTGTGCTAGATAATTTGTGGATTTATAGCAAAATCAATCATACACAACATCAGTTATTATATCAAATAATTTAGGGACATACCTAATTATTATGAGGCGTGAGTTTTTTCTATCTCTATTTTAATTTTAAACGAAAATACCTAACCATTTAGCCGCACCTGTTATCCAAGTTCTTATTTGAATGAAACTTCAAGTTCATATTCTTTAATTCATTATCAAAGATGGCACGGCCTGATTAGCGCAAACTTTTCCCATTTTACCCACGGCAAACCAACCTACGATAGGGAATGTAATCTATAATTCTTTAATAATAGGCGGGGAGTCCGCTGAGCGGCGTCAGAGCGGAAAATTAGCTCCAAGAAGCTCCGCGACTCGTTATAGCTCAGTGACGTTCAAACTGAGGGCAAATAAAAGTTCCAATGCACTGAGTTTTTGTTTCAGTTCTGAGTGACTTTGTTTTAGAACGATGTCTTTAATAGGGAAGGGTCTGTGCTCAATTCACCCTTTGCAGTAAATTGCTCACTGGTAATTTTTTTCACTAAATTGCAAGTTTATAAAGGACTTCCTACCTCTAGACTTCAAGTCTTATCAATGATAGAAGGTCACTACTTAAAGCCACTAAAATCAATCTTTTTTTGAATTCGAATTCGAAAATATAATATAACCTTGATGCTAAATACATCATGTTTCATAAAACCTAATTTGTCAGCAAAAGAAATAGGTAAAAAAAATATTATCAAAGAAAGTTCGTGAGCTACTTAATAAAATATTAATTAGTACATCAAAGCAATGAGCAGTACAGTCAATTTTATTTATTCCATAAGTCTAATTGAAGTTAAATAAATTATGCGAAATATGAAATTATTTGCCTTACACGTGTCAATGATAAAAAAGAAAGACCTTCGGGCTGCCTGCTATAGAACCTTGAATTGCTATCCTATTTGTATGTATGACAATCGGGACCGACAACAAGCCAGCTTAAAGATGATTTATTCTCGGACTTTCCGAGCCTTGGACGTTACGTTTGATATATTTTTTATCAATCTATGTCTTTGTCGGTATCCTGTAAAAATATATTAATATGAATTATCTCTACGTACATTATGAGGTACGGAGGAGTCATGCTTTAACAGCAACGAATATTAAAATCTGGTCGATATTTACATTGAAAGATAACCTTTAAAATAAATCAATTTTAGACGAAAAGGTACACTTAAGGAATTCTTTGAAAAACAAATAATAAGTGAGTTTTCTTTGAGTTGTAAACAAGTGCTAGTGCTATGCATAAAATCTATCATAATTATGACTCTAGACTTTCTAAAATGATTTTATCATATTATTTTACCATACCATCACGCCTGTATTCCCCGAAGGATTAGGCAAAGGTGTACTAATGTACACCCACACTTCGCCGGTATGTTTTAGGTCCCATGTAATAGGGGGCGAGCCTATTGCCATTAACCGGGCACAAATCCAGACTCCGAGCTGCTACTGGTAATTTCATAGAAAAACCCAATAACACTTTGCTCGACCTGGGGATCGAACCCAGGACCTCTAGCGTAGCAGTCGCGCTTAGGACCACTAGACTAATGAGGCAGTTTATGGCAGTCTATATTATTTTAGAACTAGAATGTTATTTATAAAAACAAATAAATGTGAAAGGAGTAATATTGCTAAAACAATCCAAGGAATCACCACCCTATCATCGTTTTGTATGATCGTATCGTGGGCCCAGTCGGCACATGTCGGCAGGACGGGCCATTTGAATCCATAATGGCGTCGAGGCCACAATCCGAAGATTACCGCACACAATAACATGGGAGACGGGCGTCGGGGCAGATTTGGTGATATTCACTACTTGCGACCACTTTGTCGAGAACTCGTGACAATTGGGTGAGATAAGCTGCGTGTAGGCTTTTACGGTAGACAGTGGTAGTAGAAAGAGTGTTGCGTTTTGTCGACGCATAGCTTGTGCCGTGACAATGTCTAGAGACGAGATACTGCAATGACAAAATTATGTCACGGGACTGTTCTAACTCTGCGTTTCCACTGACGACAAAACATGTTGCAAACATCTATCTTAATCTCAAAGAGTGAGTCGGATAGCTGTTTGCAACATGTTTTGTCGTCTGTTGAAACGCGAAGTTAGCTTTCCAGGAATATAAAAGATTATACATGGTAGTTTTCATCTTCATTATAGTATAGTTCCATCTTCATTATGTTTTTTTTTAAAAAAAAAAGCTTACTAGCAATGTGGGTCACACATTACTAGTATTCTTGTTAACCCCTCGTGCTAAGCTAAATGCTTGTGTTACGAGTGGGTTCACGTCGGTAGTGCAATGGGTGGGGTTCGAACCGGCAACCATATGATCGCAAGTCCGACGCCCAAGCCATTAGGCTACCGACGAATTATAATGTGGTTGCGGCGAATGTTATTCGTGATTGTCAATATGGTTTATATTGACAATCACGAACAACACAACAACATCACAACACTTTTTGATCTATGATGGGACCTAAGGTGACATAACTGGCGTACTCTACTCCTCTACCAAACCTTTTGCAAAAATGTATGGTATAAATTTGGAAGGCAATGCAATAAACAATTTGAAAAATGTCTGCTGCGGTGTAAGTGTCCACAAATTATTACTATCCCCTAATTACCCTCTTATCATAATATGATAACGCGTTGCCTACCTTTTACAATACCCACAGGTACATTTCTGACCACCAACCCTCAATATCTACTTAAAATTTCGCCACATGGATCCCGCGATCCCCCACAACTCGGAATACCACCGGGATCCCAACTTCGACGTAACTAAGCCTAACTTTAACAGACTAGCTTCAAATTCATGCGCCATGTGTGTTGAACACTTCGACGGTCTGTTCCTACCCATATTTTGATGGTGCAAAGATACCTAATTTGAAATATTATTGTATTAGACATTCCTAATTGACATTCAGTAAAGGAGAAGTTTATTAAGAACAAAATGTATTATGAAAGTATTTATAAGCAAAGAAAGAGAGAAAGGGAGAGATCAGATCATAACAGTCACTTAAGGTCGAGCTTTGAATTTACGAGAAAATAAAACGCACATCTACTTCAGTAAAACGTTTTCTTACTCCGTAATAAATAAGTGTTTATAAAAAAAAGAAGTAACTGTAACAATTCTCTACGCGTATCCTAAACTTAATCGACCAATCGAAACGTAACAGTAACGTCAGCATTGACGACTGTATAATTACAGACGTTCTGTAAATTCTGCGACGGTTGCAAATTGATAGTTCTGTACTGGCTCGTCTCAATAAGACTTTACTAGTAGCACCTAGTTTTGACGTCTTGTAATGAAACTTTTTGATATTAAATAGTTTGGCTCACAACACATATAAATTTATTATTAGTAGTATTTACAATATTTCTGATATTTCAACATAAAATTGCATCAATCTAAAACACTTAAATTATCACTCCATTAATTATGAACTCTGTCGCAATATTTAATCAAACAGAAGAAAAAGAATATCACGCATGTAGATATTCCGCGTAGGGTTAGGCCTAATGTGCACTCACAGACTCGCAGTTTAGTTTTTTTTAAGAAAGCGAGCCTATTGCCGTCAATCAGGCAGAACACCAAGTTGCTACTGGGAAAAAGGACCAACCCAATAAAATTTTGGGAATCAGGACCACACGCGCGATAGCGACCAATAAGAAAGGAACTGTATAATACTGTATTGTAGTGAGAGTGAAGTGTCGCCGCGAAGGACTGCCTCAATGAAAGGAGGTGACAAGGTGTGACCTTTCACCATTGCCAGTCCATTAGGATGCATTGTTAATGGGCGGACCGCCGCGAGTGTCCCTTGGCCTTTTGAAAATTGAATTGTTAAAGTAGCAGCTGCATGAATGGTCTACGTAAAGGTATACTTATGGGCTTATAATGATGATACTGCTAAAAATATACTGGCCTATTGCTATTTTATGAATAGGTAGGCTAGCGTCGTTACTCAGATTTTTCAAATAAAATTTGGTTTTATTTCATTTTAAAAAATCTGAGTGACACAAGAAACACACGTCATTATTCCATCATAAGCTGCGTTCTCGCATTGAATGGCTTTCTGTACAGAAAGATATAAGCTTAAACTTTATATGTATAGTTTGACCGTGCATAAAAACGAATCACGGGCTAAAACTAGATCTATCACTTTAAAAATAATGTTATCGCACAACATTTTTTTTAAACTTGTTTCTTCTTTGACCACCTTTAATCATAAGGAGTTTAGTTTTCAGTCCAATAATAACATTACTGAGAACTCGTTGTGTCTACATACTCTGTAGTTCACATTATTATAGATAGTCTATATTTTTCTTTTACACAAAGTCCTAATGGATCGTGGGGGTTTCCCCCGATTGGCAAATTTGGCAGGGTCTATGGGACTAGTATTAGCTAAAATCTGCACTTGCCTTCATTTAATAAGTATGGCATTATGTCATTGCCAGAACTTCCCAACATCAACTTAAAACTACATACTTTTCTAGGAGGTGTAACTCAAACTGCAGTGTTTAACACGTTAGCTGCGGCACCAATTTTTGCATACTTTCCATTCCTGCGGCACGAGGTATAATCGGCCCGTACCGTGACCAGACGTTAGGGCGACACGCGGTCTATTAGACCCCACCTCCTTTTACAGACTAAAATCCATTTTCTGGCGCGAAATCAAAGATAAATGAGAATTTTGGTCCTTATTGATATAGACAGTGAATTGATGAACCCTAATCCACCGTCGCCCCGGGATCTGATGGCTAGTTTAGGAATTATTAGCAAAACAAAATATGGGATCTTATACACCTCGTAACGCACTGAAATAGGGCAAATTTTCGCTGCGATTAGTGATGGGAAAAATAATATCGACGTTTTTAAACTGTCTTAACTACGCAACGACTTGACCGATTTTGATCAATTATATCTCACTAGCTTTCCGCCCGCAGCTTCGCCCGCGTGGACAACACGATTTTGGCAGTGTAGGTTTTTCCATAACAACATGTATATTTGTTATTAAATGAGCAGCATTCGTGTTCTAATAGATAGAGCGATGATTTATCATTCTGGAGGTCTCGTAGGATCTATTTCCACAGGGTGGAACAAATAGTGGTAGACCACTTTGCTCATTGGTGGTTTTTCTGTCTGGTGCCAAAATGACCAGACTGCAAGTAATACTGACTCTGTAACAGGCAAAGTAGAATTGCCTATGTAAGAAGCAATCTTCTCTTAATTCCAGCCTGCTATCCTTAATGTCTCACCCTGTTTTTTTTTTACGGTCATTGCAAAGCAGATCTTAAGAGGAAAATGTAATCGTTCTCAAAAACAGTCGGATGGTATCAGTGGTATTAGAGGTATGAAAAGTGATTCCCCCAAGTACAACCAGTAATGACAGTGGCCTCTTTAATATATTTGTGCAATGCTGTTACTAGTCCCGTTACATAGTTTAAGTGGTTTAATGAGACGCAGCATCATTAAAGATGTCCTAAGGAGGGTTACACTGTTAAGGAACTCCACATGTTAGTAATCTGCTTCATCCGCTTGTAGCACTGAATCGACAGACCTATACTCAATTTCTGAGCCCTCCAACGACTTAGGAAGAATGTAATTAATAGCAACTGCACTTTTTTTCGGAGTCGGTATTGCACGTTTGCACGGAATCTGACAGCATTCCCCTGCCTGCAACACAGTAACTTCACCAATCACTATTGCTGCCTCTGACATCTTTAAGAATCTATTGTGAGCTTCGATTCCACCTTTGTGTGCAATAATATTCTCATCTCATACTATAAGTGTGCGATTTCGGAGAACTTGAGCCATGTCACTCTGCTAAGATACGAGTATTATTGCACAACGGAGTTTCGACATGGATGGAACTAAGCGGAAGATTTAAAGACAGCGTGAGCCATTTTCCCACCTTCCAAAAGAGTAGGTGCTATTCCAGATGAAGCTACAGTTAACGCAATGCCCCGATTACTTTGTACTTTAGTTAGCCAAATAATAATATGTGCAACTTTGGTATGATTTTCGAATAATGTGATTCGCGTATTCATTTATTTTTAGAACGGAATACATAACTTAAAGTAATAATAAAAATAGCAGATTTCTTTATTTGCACTTTACATATAGGGCCAGTTACTCCTTTTACGCGGCTAAGGGGTGAAATTAAAAAACGACCTTAAATACGTGTTGCTTTAATTATATTATAGAGCTTACATCCTGTAATTTTTATAGTAAACATTTTTTTCGATACAAATTTTAACACTCCTTTATATTCCTTTAAGGGATGAAATTCAAAAAGTCCTAAACGCGTGTTTCTTTAACTATAATATAGATTCTAAACTTTAAATACTTAATCTCAAGTAATTTTGATAATAAACAATTTATTATTAGTACAAACTTTAACACCTGTTTTTACCCCTTTAAGGGCTGAAATTTAAAAAATCCAAAAATACGTGATTCTTTTATTATATTGAAAAGCATAAATATTGAATTTCAAGTAATTTTGATAAAAAACGAAAAAAAATATACAAACTTTAACACCCCTTTTTACCCATTTAAGGGACGAAATTAAAAAAATCCAAAAACACGTATTTCTTTAATTATCTTGAAGAGCTTAAATATTGAATTTCAAGTAATTTTGAAAATAAACAAAAAAAAATCCATACAAACTTTAACAACCCTTTTTACCCATATAAGGGATGAAATTTAAAAAATCTTTAAGAACGCGTTTTATTATTTTGTATTTAAAGGCTAAATACCAAATTTCATTAAATTCAAATTAGAAATGACAGAGTTTCATACAAACTTTAAACCCCCCTTTCACCCCTTTAGGGGATGAATTTCGAAAAATCCTTTCTTAAATGACGCCTAGAGTATAAAAGCAATATCCTCACAAAATTTCAAACTTATATCATTAGTGGTTTCGGCTGGGCGATGATATGTCAGTCGGGACATTGCCTTTTATATATATAGATTAGATCGTTTTAAGGGCAAAACCTGGCAAAACAACACAAAGCTATCAAAGGATACATTTTTTTTTAACATAACATAACATATAACATACCATCACGCCTGTATTCCCCGAAGAGTTAGGCAGAGGTGTACTTATGTAAATACACCCACATTTCGCCGGTATGTTTAGGTCCCATGTAATAGGGGGCGAGCCTATTGCCATTAACCGGGCACAAATCCAGACTCCAAGCTGCTACTGGGAATTTCATAGAAAAACCCAATAACACTTTGCTCGACCTGGGGATCGAACCCAGGACCTCTAGCGTAGCAGTCGCGATTGGGACCACTAGACCAACGAGGCAGACATTTTTTTTTAAATAATCTAAATTGTGCTTGAAGGCACCATAAAGAAAAAAAACCGGCCAAGTGCGAGTCGGACTCGCGCACGAAGCGTTCCATTCTATACCATTAAGAGGCACCTATTCTTCCGACATCGTTTAGACATGTTCGGCGCTGTAAAAGGACGTGCTCTCCAATCGACGTGATGCACAACACTGGTCGCGGGAAGCTCGCGTTGAGTGCGGTACGAGGTCAGGGGGGATATGGGACGTTTTAGCCTCGTTCCGCACTGCATTAAAATTATATTAATTCAGTGCGGCACGAGGCCTAAGACATCCGGTACCAAGGTAGGTACACCACCGAGTCCGGAACCATTAGTGATCTCAAATATATATTTATCTCTTTCCTACACTGGACCAAACCAAAGCTATGCCATTCGCACGACAGAGAAATTCACTTTTTTGCTTGCCGCACCACAGGGAAGTTGCATCAGGGGTGATTTAGGCCTCGCTTCGCACTTAACGTGTTAATCCTTGACATATCTACGACACAATGCATGGGCCGGCCCGTTACGATAACGTGAACGGCGCGGCATTGTGTCCGTACGTCCCACGTCCCACGTCCCACGTCGTCGTCGACGTCGCACGGTTGCGCGTCAACCACATTGTTCCCGATACGACTCCACGCCTTTTATTGTTCTGTTCCCTTCGTTGTCCAACACACCACCAATCAAATTGTAATTCTAACGACATTCGTATAAGGTTCAATTTCATACAATTTTTTTTTCCGAGTTACATACCACAGAAGTATGCACTCGATAGAAAAATAAAGGCAAATGGAAACAATGATTCTTCAGCTTTTGTAACTTCGGTTGGATTTATTTTTTCAATGGATCATGGTAAAACAAAAACGAAACTTAAACTATGCCACAATTTTATTTCAATTGTGCCACAATTAGCTGCGATAAAGTTAGTTAATTGGCAGTTCAGCGGTTTTCCGAGTGTGCGAGTTATTGATTTTGAATTTGTATTACAGCTTATTAAACTGGTAATGGTTCAAAACAAATATGGCATTATGTATGAGAAATAAAAACAAAATTGATTAGCCTCTTGAACCCTGACGAACGCGCGTATTATTCATTTATCGTGTAACTATTTTTAAAAGATCAACGACCTAATGAAATATTTTACCTAGACTATACCTTTTAGGTTCAACTAAATTCTAAAACAAAGAAGAATCATATAGACAATTTATTGTAGAACCTTTGCAATGTAATTTACTAATTGTATTCGATAGCCATCTTGGTTTACACAGATAACAGATAAACGTAGGTACATATATAACTGTACAATCAAATCAAATTGAAACGTTTGCCGATAAACCGCTCTCTAGCGATCCTTTTAACGTTGGGTTAAGGTCCCAAATTATTGGTCAAATTGAAAGGGTAGTGTCCAAATTATAGTTTTTTTCCGACGAAAGGGATTTTTGGCGTACCTTTTTCTTTTAAATATCAGAACATACCTGTAGAATACTTGATCGAAATAATCATTTATAGGAGGTGCAAGAATGTTAACATATATATATTGTTATTTACTCCCAGAATTCGGGCTATTACGAAAATTAATACGAAGAAAATACATCATCTAGTAATATCATCATTTCACTATTGGTTTTTTGAAAAAGTAAGATACATAAGTACTGGCAGGCTGAGCTGAATATACACCATGTGTTTATGAAGTGTCATATAAAAGGGGACGAGTCCAGTACTACCATTAAATCAGGCACAAATCCAAATAAAGAAACAGTGAGAATTTCATAGCATAGAAAAACCTAATAAAATTTCGCTTAACCTGTGAATGAAATCTATTAGACCAATATCCCTTATTGGTCTAGTAGGTCGTTACAGGTATCTGCATTACATACCATCACGCACCCCGAATAGTTAGGCAGAGCTGTACCGAATTTATACACACACATTTTGCGTGTATTTTTAGGTGCCAATTTATAATAGGTGGCTAGCCTATTACCAACCAGGCACAAATCCAAACTCCGAGCTGCTACTGAGAATTTCCCAAGAAACCTAATCTGGGAATCGAACTCAGGAAGGTCGCGCTTGAAACCATAGACTCATGAGGCAGTAAGAGCAGAACAGTAGGTATCTGCAGGTACTGAAACATATCTTAACTAATCCATAACCGGTAAATGCTTACAAAAATTCACGAACTAAATCTCAGAGCCAAACAATAATACTAAATTTATGAGAGGAACAATACTAGCGAAGAACAAAGGAACTGCCATCAACACCTTTCATCTTCGCCGGCCATAATATATGTCAGTAACTTTAGCCGGGTGGAATAGGTCACAAGTTGGTCAGCTGCCCACATTATCTAGAGCAGGGTTCCTAGGACGTCAAAGTTCGTGGGTCATTATATAGCTGTCATATGTCACACACATGCTTATTAATAGCGTCGGTTTGTCGACCTTTTTTTACATAGAACTCATTTATCTATACTAATATTATAAAGAAGAAAGATTCGTTTGTATGTTTGTAACGAATTGGCTCAAAAAGTACTGGACCGATTTTAAAAATTCTTTAACTATTTGAATGTTATATTATCACTGATTAATATAGGCTATATAATATTATCCCGTAAAATGACAAGAAACGTATAATCCACGCGAGCAAAACCGCGAGCGGAAAGCTAGTGTGCGATATTCTAAGGCGCTGCGCAAACGTAGACGCTTTTTGTTGCCGACACAGCACACCATCACAGGAAACCGTAGTTGCTATGTCCTGCAGCAAATGTACGTCTGCGCAGCGAGTAGGTGATTTCATACTGGTTATATAGAAATCAAGTATTCATTGGTAGCTTGTATCCGACACAAGACAAAAGTGTCCACATTTACGCAGCGCCTAAATCAAAGCTACGCTAAGCTAAGAGGGCTAATGTAAGGCTATAGTTCACCACGCCTGTATATTGTGGGTTGGCAGATTCCACACGCAAGTAAATATAGTTCTCAACGTTCATCGATGGATCTGTCTTAAAAATTCGATGAGTTCAAACTTTGATTATGAAAAAAGAACCTTCTTAAACTGTAAAGTTCTATCAAGACACAACTTGTTGCTTAATCCTAACTTATCCAGGTTTTAGGCATCCACAATAAAAACTAGGTACAATAAACACAATCGCGTATCAGCAAGTCGAAATACAAATGTTATTACTAACAACTTATTCTTTTTATTGTAAGTAATAAAATAAACACTATCATAATAATAAAACCTTATTTTAGCAGACAATGGAACAAAAACAAAAATAAGGCACGCTTCTCCGCCCAGGATCTGATTCCAATAGAATATTGTAAGACAGCGATCAAATAAAAAAACAACATTATACTGTAGCCACAATATCAAGATAAAATACATAATTATGTTCAATTCAAGACATTCAAGCAAACGTTAAGACTGTTTTGTTTTTGTATTTGTTTAAAATGGCAAACCAGTAGGCGAGCACCTTCATGGTAAGTAGTCATTGCTGCTCTAGGTCATCTGCAACATCAAAGGAGGTGCTAATGGGCAGACGAGCCATAAGAACCCTTACCCCTACTTGTCGAAGCCGCAGCAACCGAGGGGAGAACTGGTTCTCACACGTTGAAACACGCAATAAGGTGCTTTACAATGTACTCCGACTTAAAGTTCAAAAAACAGACCCAAGATATCTTATCAACGAGCAAAACATTGTCATAAAATAATATAATAATTTCGAACAATCTTAGATGAAATTAGCTGTTCAGGTTATTTCTGGTTTCTGCTAAACAAGCTCGTCATCTGATGATCTTTCGCTGAAAATTTTCCACTGACAAAGTCAACAGACGTTTAGGTAATAAACTGCGTACCAAACTGTGTAATATATAAACATTCTAATCTAAATAGCATTGCGTAAATGTATAAGTGAAAATTCCGGACATTGGCGTAAGTGAAATCCACCGCAATGTGGAATTAGTAAAACTATATCTATTCTTGCCAATAACGAAATACTACCAAGCTAACTATAAAAAAGCAAAATACCTTTCACTATCCAACTAACCAAAATCACAAAAAAGTGTACCCCACAAACTTCACCTTTAGCACTTTGGTTCCTACGTAAGGTGCGTTCGCTTATAAAGAATTCATTGGAATTTCTGAAGAATTTGGAAAATCTAGATCAATACGGGAAAAACAAGACAAATAGTATTAAGATGCAAATCCTTAACAGAAAGATTCCATCTAAATTACTTCCATGCCATATGTATCGTTTCCCAATTCGTAAAGTTGCTATGGACAAGTACTTCGGCCTCATTGTTCCAGATAATATCGAAAACTACGACGATTTGTATAATTCTTTCACTTTTCTTTTGGAAAGCGAATGTCTCCATAATGAGCCAACAAGTTTCCAACTCACTTTTATTGGCTCCGATTTGCTCGACTTAGTCAGGTTTTTTTATTTATTGTAACTTTTTTTCTGAATCTGGAATCAATGGTATATTTGCCTATTTTTATATCAAATGAAATCTTTGTAGTTTTAAATTGATGGCCATTTAAAAATAGCACACCACAATCGGGTTTACTTATGTAAAGGTCCGTGCATTTTCACGGCACTCGCACGGTTACGCAACAATCTTTTGTCACTGGATCAAAATTGGATGTATTCCGGGAAGAACAACCAGTTGAATAGCACCTAAAGACACAGAGCAACTAGCGGTTTTTTTCGGTCCTTCTTCACGGAAATATAAAATTTTATTCCTCAAATAGCACCGCGTGCGTTATTATTAAATAAAATATTACGGTGGAATCTAATCGTTTATCGTTCAAATCGTGGGAACCAGTGAACTGTGGAAGTACTTAGGTATTCCTCTGTCTTACCCTTCTAGGGAATATAGGCGGAGAATAAAACCTTCACGTGTTTTAGTTTTATCTAGATATTTCATACATCAAAAAATACTAAACGAAAATCAAAGGCAAAAAAGAATAGAACCGCCCGATAATCCTATTGATTCAAAGGCCGACATTACGCAAATCAGTTGTGAAGTGGCCGGGCTCTCCGGGGTGGGTAACGACAACCTTTTTTATAGGAACCATTTGATATTCGAATGATAGGCACATATGCGCCGCCGCCGCCCCCGCCGCCGTGCCTAGCACGGGCCCGTATGCGCGCAACTCGTAAACATTACGTTATACAAGCTGGAAGCGGAGAGGCACGGTGTGTAGTGACAGGCGGAGATATTGGAAGCTATATATAGATATGAATAATACGTAAATATACCTTCCAGATAAATCCTCTATCTTTTTCGTCTGTGGTTTGATATTTCATAATATCAAAAATTTAGGAAGGTATGGTGTACTGATGTACGGTGGACAGCACATCAAGTTACCACAAAATGACAAATTTTCTCAGTTGATTTTGAACTTTATCTTCAACAAATTAAGGTTTAAAATCATTTGGAGACATTTGACAGTTTTGTATACCTTGACCTGCTGGCGACTGTACAGTTGTACACCCATAATGCGTCGGTGTTTTTAGATCCTATGTAAAACTGTAAAAGGCTTTTATCACTTCATAAATAAAACTCCTGTATTTCCCAAAGGGTTTGGCAGAGGTTTACCAATGTACACTCACAGTTTGCCGATATATTAATGAATGGCGAACTCATTCCCATTATCTGGGAACAAATCAAGACTCCGAGCTGCTACTGAGAATCTCTCAGAAAAACTCAATAACACTTCGACCTGGAAATCGAATCTAGGACTTAACGCTCAGCAGTGGCACCATCAGAATACTGACCAATGTTACTCGTGACGAGTTATTTTAAACCTAAAAACATCGCTTAGTTTTGTATGTCTCACACTGGAGATCGCACCGAACTTGTATTAATATTTTTATTTGCATGAGCAACAGCGATGTTTGGTTTATTTATGTGAAATTACAGCGGTCAATAGCGCTCGCGTATTACAGTGATTTGCATGATACGACCTGTGTTCGTGCTTGTGTACTTATGTACGTACTGGTGTGATACAACGTAACTAGTCGTACATAGATATGTGTACTCGTGTACCATAATCTCAAACAACACTCAACGATCGTGTGGTATTGCCTGATTTATATCTTTAGTTTCAGTTTACAAAGAAAACGAAATTGTACCTAATTATTATTGACTGCCTCGTTGGTCTAGTGGTCCCAATCGCGACTGCTACGCTTAAGGTCCTGGGTTCGATCCCCAGGTCGAGCAAAGTGCTATTGGGTTTTTCTATGAAATTCCCAGTAGCAGCTCGGAGTCTGGATTTGTGCCCGGTTAATGGCAATAGGCTCGCCCCCTATTACATGGGACCTAAACATACCGGCGAAATGTGGGTGTATTTACATAAGTACACCTCTGCCTAACCCTTCGGGGAATACAGACGTGATGGTATATGTTACCTAATTATTAAACTATATTTTAGTAAAAACCAATTATATTCAAAAGACTTCACTCAGTGCATAGTATCAACCATAAATTAAATGAGATACGAAAGTATTAGTTCTAATCAAATCATTTTTTTTTAATTTCAAATAAGCTTTTAGAAGCGTTTATAAAACGTTATTGACTCTAATTGTACGGTTCCAAAAAATTGATCCTATGGAGAAGTATCGACTAAGGAAATTCATTGACACGATTTTTAAAATAAAAGATGTTGCATAAATAACTGGTACATTATGGTGATAACAACAATTTTGACAGAAAAGATATTAAGACTTTTTTTCAAATCGAAAAATACAAAATCTAAAGAGAAAAAAGCACTGTTAATAGTAACAGTGCTTTTTTCTCTTTAGATTTTACACACATAGGTGTGTATAAAAAAATGGTAGAAAAGATATTAAGTAATTTTATTTGTTAAAATCATTTATTGTGAAAGTTCAATTCAATTTTCTTGTTGGTAAACAAATTAAGTCTGGTGCTAATGTGACGTGAAGGATGACTCGAATAACTATCGAAACTAAAATATATTTACAAACGAAATATGAAGTTCTTCAAGAGCCAGATGTTCTAGTTATTTTAGCTTGAAAACAAAGAACAAAGCGTATATAAGACAAGAATTGATATTTTTGTTATAACTCAACAAGTTGGTTATCGCCGAGATGTTTGCCGATACTTTACCTATAGAAAAAAGTTAGAAATCATCGAGATTTACCTCGAAATCCCATTAGCTAAATCAGTAAGCACTTGAAACTATGAAAAATTTAAAAATGAAAATACCTGCACAGCAAAAAATCACCACGCCGAACTGAACAAAAAACATTTACCTATGTTCATTACGAAGAATTATTTTAAAACCGACAAAAAACTCGTCTAATTTTCTTTTTTTTTTTCCAAAAGACCAATTTTCCTGCAACAACCGCCTGTTCAAAAATCATTTTCATGATTTCATGTGCAGGACTTGAAAAAGAAAACTGAAACAACACTACTCTGTTTTGGCTGAATAGTAAAAAAGTGTTGATTAGTTTGAGATTCCATCAATCAACAACATTATATTCTTTATGAAAGCTCCTGTCTTGAACATTTTCAGTAATGTGTACGTTTGTAGATTAATTGGATTTCGAAATTTTGCGACACATCATTTTATGCCTAAACTTTCGGTTAGTGATTTAATTATTGCATAATTTATATGAAATAATTACATGGCTGTACAATTAATAATTGCATATTATAATAATTGATGAATTTTATCAGTAAATAAAAAAATGATTTCGAATTGATTTTAGCATCATTAACAAGTTAAAACAAAGAGTCTATTTTGAATATTGCAATTTACTTAAACTGTTTATTTTGTAGTAAATATTAGATTGAATTATCATTATAGCGGCGGCAGCGTAATGGCTAGGGCGTCGGACTTGCGATGTGGTTGCCGGTTCGAACCCCACCCATTGCCCTACCGACGTGAACCCACTCGTAACACAAGCATTTAGCTTAGCACGAGGGGTTACGCATTATCATGGAGCAATAACTTCAAGGAATAAATAAATGTATGTAGGAGGAGGATTAAAAACCGAAAAATTTATTTACAATACTAAATAACTATTTTACGTTTTCTAGAATTTAAACCCCCAATCCGAGATCATACTTACAAACAAAAGAAAACATTCTCCAAACTCGTTCATTCCTATTTTCATACCAAATCTCAACTTTCTCCCCACTCCGCATCGATTCTCCAGAATTATTGAATGTAATAGGCGATAGCGTAACAAAGATAGGTAATATCTCATCCCCTTCCCTCGAGTGTGTCCACTACAAGTTATGTCCCTGGCGTGAGTTTCCTTGTAACAAACTTGGTCCATCCGCTTAGCTGGTGATTTAGTTATGAAGTAGGTACATGCATAATGTTGTTAACTAAAGTTTACGGTATTTTTGAGGTGCACATTGCATCGCATAGCATTTTAGAACTCTATAATAACTGGTATACAGTGGTATTTTAGCAGAAGCATTAACGATGAAATTATTGTATTTGAGTAGCTCTGATAATTTTCATAAACGTTTTATATTGAGGGGAGTGAATGTAGAAGCAGATATATACGTCACCTAAAGACGTAAAATGTTGAAAGAGAATTCGTTATCACGAGCAGTGGTAAGGCGTCCGGTGTACTTAACAGGAGGGACGCAGGTTCAAACCATGCCTGAGACCGAATTTTTCTTTCACTAGAATATTCATATCCTTGTGAGCAGCTATAATATCTTGAAATTAGTGTTATCTTTGACGTTATAATTAGTATCCTACGTAGTGAACTTCTAATTAACGGAGGAAAGCCATTAGCAGGCATAGCCGCAGGCAATAACTAGGTCCACGCTATCCGGTCTATATTCATGTGCTATATTTTGTATTATTTTCTATTTCGTAGGACAAGCGTCCCTGCCGCAAATACGTTCTGATAAATCACGATATATTGGTGGGTTCACCTTACATATTCAATATCGGTAATGGTACCTGGCAGACAAAAACTAACTCTGTCACTGAAACATAAGGTTGAATTTTTGATGATAGGTATACATTGTGTTATTGTCTTGGCAGGGTTGCCACGCACTATGAATATGTTAGGTGTTACACTACTTTCTATCGGGATATAGAGACGACATGTGTCGAACGAGCTTCTATTTGTTTACACCATATCTTATACTGTCATTTTCTCTTTATAATATATATGGTTCGTGCAATCTTGAGATATTCTCCACAGGTAAACAACAATACTTATTTTTGGGAAAGGTAGAGCAATATATCCAATAGTATTGTTTCTCTTTAGAATTTTATACCTACATGGCATCATATTGAAAGACTGTCAGTTTTATCTCCTCTTATCTCAAATACCTATGTCTTTATAAAGCTCGAATTTTAAAAGCGGCGGTAGCCTAATGGCCAGGGCCAGGGCCAATAACAAGAATACTAGTAATGAGTGACCCACATTGCTAGTAAGCTTTAAAAAAAAACATTTTTTATTACAATCGGCGATGGACCACGCGTCTCAAGAAGTGACCTTTTCACTCGTGACTTTCATGTTGTACGCAACTCCACAAGCAAAGAATTTGCCAAACAGGTGGAACATCTACCACATACCCGTGACGAAGAGAGGGGTTAGGCTATAGACTACCACGCCACGCTGACCTAATGTGGGTTGGCAAACTTCACCCGCACGAGCCGTCAAGAAAATCTCTAGGTAGGCACACAGGTAGGTACCCTCATGATGTTTTCCTTTACCGTTTAAGCGAATAATAAGTTATGATCATTTAGTTAGAGGTGCGTGGACTTATGGAGTTCAGTGGTCATATCATTAGGCTATCACTTCTTTCAATCCATGTTATTTTTTAACAAGTTATTGGTCTTCTTAACTATTAGGAAAAAATACTACATCAACAGACACTCTTGAAGGTTAAACAATCACAATTCAATTCAACAAAGAATAATAAATCTCTTTTCATTTTCCTCCGTTGCTTTGTTCTGAAACCGGTGAAGTAAGTGGGAAGCGACAGGCTGTTCCACTCCGCTAACTTAAATCGAACATCACTAGTACACGGGCTACACTTATCCGACACAACTCCACAGACGAGGCGAAGTGTATAACACACTCTGCCAAGACATAAAATGGTACATGTTACTGGAACATGTTGTAAAAATTTAACTAGCTTATGTCTTTACCTCATCATCATCAACCCATTACATTGTCCCACTGCTGGGCACGGGTCTCCTCTCAGTACGAGAGGGATTAGGCTATAGTCCACCACGCTAGCCTACTGCGGGTTGGCAGACTTCACACACCGTCAAGAAAATCTTTCAAGCATGCAGGTTTCCTCACAATTTTTTCCTTCACCGTTTAAGCGCTTGATAATTAATTATTAATACGCACATAACTTCGAAAAGTCAGAGGTGGTGATTCGAACTCGAGACCTTTGACTTGGCAGTCCAATGGTCATATCACAAGGCTATCACTGCTTTTTTTGTATGTCTTTACCTAGTAAATATTTAAAAATATGTAATATGAGGGGTCTTTATAAGACCAATGAAAGCTAAAGGTTATCTTGAGAATTTTGTATGTCTATTTGTATCTTTGTGCGTGCATAAAACGCCAACGGCAAAAACCCAAACAAAAAAAGATGCGGTTAATTTTCATCTACCTAAACGCAGAGTTATCGTAAGTAAATCCTTTTGCGACGGAAGTGAAACCGCAGGCAATGGCTAGTTAAGAATAAAATTACGTAAATAAATAAATAATAATAAACACTTTTGGCTGTACGAAAGTCTTGTAACTCTGAAGACCAAATAATTTAACACACCGATTTTATACTTTTTAGTGGGGGCATTTTATAATATAGCTTTCCGCCCACGGCTTCACCCGCGTGGCTTGTTCATTAAATTTTTTCCCGTTTTTGCAACATTTTTCATTTCTGCTCCGCTCCTATTAGCCTTAGCGTGATGATATAGCCTATAGCCTATAGCCTTCCTCGATAAATGGGCTATCTAACAATGAAAGAATTTTTCAAATCGGACCCGTAGTTCCTGAGATTAGCGCATTCAAGTTAACAAACAAACTCTTCAGCTTTATAATATTATATATAGTATAGATTACAAATTTTAAGATTACTGGAATCTTAATCCTGGAATAACCTGTAGGATAACCTACAAAACAATTAACTAATTGTTCTATGCTGAAGAAACCCGAAAACGCGGTGCTCAAGCCAATCACTACCCCAAACGTGTCAGTACCCATTTATCTGGCATCATCTGATGCCAATAGATATACTGCAACATTTCCCTTCCTATCCACTACATGGCTTCTACAAGTGAATCAATTCCTAACCATCGAATTTGGTTTTGAAAACAATCTAGCTAAAATCCAAGACGATTAACCTCTGTGGTAAACTTCTAAATTCAATTAATGTTATCTAGCCTGAATATTCAATTAAGCCACAATGATACAGGCCAACGATCTGGAACTCATAGAATATATTAATCGTTTACGCTATTTATATGCCTACCGAGACAATAAGTACCTAACTATTTTGTAGTATCTCGTGTTATCAGATTTACCGAGTATTATCAGAAGAGTTTTATTTCATGGTTGCCTTTGTTCAACGTGAGCTGATAATGGTTATTATGTTGATGATAATTATAAATAAGAATACTCTGACGTCCTTAAATTGTATGGCAATACTTTTATAGACCTTTCAAGTATCGAATCAATCGTTTTAAGCACTCCATTTCTGAGAAACGAATGGGACTCGATGTCTATGATTAAATTCGATCACGCGTAGGTAATCGATACATTCCGTAAAAAGCAGTTCTATTTCAATATTTTTCGTGTTCTATAATTATGTATTCGTTTGTCAGAGTTCAATTCAAGTACCTATAGACTCTTGTCAACTAAAACTCTACGACAGTCTTGTAGCTACTTATCGTCGGATTCTTTCACGCCTTTACGATTTTCTCCTGGTTGAATAAACACTAAATAATTAAATGTAGCCTGAATATTCTATTGATACAGCCAAAAGACTTAGGACTTATTAATTAGGATCATAGAATATTAATTTGTTTGCGCTATTATTGTTTGGGCATTAATTAAGCGTTGTCTGGATGGATCTGTCACTGGCGACGCGCCAAATATTATTGTCGGCGTGTAATTAGGACATTATTTCTCGAGCTGCTATCAGAAAAATAGGTCTTTATTGGCTGTCTATTCTGAAGACTGACTGATATCGTAGATGCTGGGAATTAGAGTTGAAACACTCCTTTTTTAAGTCTGTAGGTAATCATCATGGGGAACGTTAACGCAGAAAAGTTCTGGTGTGTGAGATGCATCAAAATAAACCTGGTTGATACTATGGCAAGTATGACTTGGACGCATTAGGTTGTTTAACTAGCCAGTACTATAAAGTCTTATGAGCAAAACTAATTAAAAATATAACCATATCCCACTTAAGGACCAACCATATCCACACGCTACAAAAGGTTGCGTAGCTTTGACAAACGATCATTAGATGCAGCCAGGCGACGTCATTAGCCAGACACTCGACACCCCCTTCCAGACCCCTTGCACCCCTCTTCACCCCTTAGCGTCATTATAAAATATCCCACACGCCGACGCGTTATAACAAATGCGGAAAAACTACGTCCTCATTGAAATATGAGGTTAAACTCATTTATGTGCGGAGGTTGCTTTACGCGGAGTTGGATGTCGGACTTTAATAAAAATATTTTGAACGTTTTTTTTTATTTTTATATTCCTAAAGTTTTTAATGGTGATCCTTTTTTTAAATAAATGAAAGCCTTGAAAAAAATATTACATGCTTAAATTAAAAAAAACCGCGTGGGCTCTGTCATCTAGGAAAACACATCTAAACTAAGCATTTTAAAAAAAGGTCAATGACGTTATATAATTTACGTTGTTAGATTTCAAAAGTGAACTATACAATCGTGGTCAATTTGTTACACTCTGTGACATATGCGGTTGACCGATCTATTGTGCAGAAGGGTACATTTACAGATAAATGCGATAAATATAACGCACTACACAATTTTAAACGTCATTTACTAGGAACATAGCGCATCTAATAATTAATTATAAATATAATGTCATTAAATACAATAGTCAGCTATTGCCACTAAACAATTTGATTTGTTGAGTTATCAAACCTCAAAGTGGATTCAAATGCCGCATGGTAAACAAAGTTATAAAACAATTTATTAGTATGAACGCACCAGTAAACAGAAATATAAACATGAAAATCACTCATCGTGTCGAAAGGTGAGAGTCCTACTTACATAACTAAGGCGAACGCAGGACTATAATTTGTTCGGAGTCACCACCAATTGTCAATTATTAAACTAGCGTAGTTAATAATAAATAGCCGTGGTAATTATTACCGCGTGCCGATCGACCTAAAAAAATATTTGTTAGTGTTTTTTGATAACACAGTTATTATTATTTATTTCACTATTTAATATTGAAAGAAAAATAATACCTAGCTACCTACAACAATATAGGTCTACATTGTGAATTCGTGATAATACTGATGAGCTATATCAGAACCACACTTGGCTAGCGCGATCTAATCTACTTCATTGTAAAATTTAATCCAACGGTGGGACTTTAATGACATAAATAAAACAAAGGTAATGTTGCCAGGAATAGGTCAATGCAGTTCTTTTTTCAGTTAATTTTTACAGACATTCTTCTATCAGTATTGTCACCCTGCAATAGATTTATATAATTTTATAAAGAAAAAGGATGTTGTTACAATTACTTGAAGCATAATCCTTATCTATTTTAATTTATTTCTTTAGTCGCAGTCTTTTAAACAGTAGACGATATTATATTTGGTGAACGGAAAACTACAAGTATCGCTAACAGGATGTAAATTAAATGTTCTCTTTGTACGTCATAAACAGTAAACTGTTTAAAACAAACTACACGAACAGGTTTATAAAGTAAGCAAGCTAACCAAAAGCTAGTTTTAAATCAAAATGAACACTAGAGTAATTCGTGGAAATTAAACATAATTTTGTAAAACAATTCTCACTCGTAGACGTTGTCTACGACAGGCGTAGCGGGCGCTACGAAAACGCTACGATTTAATTAATGCATTTCCAGAAAACGGGTTAAAAGCTTTGTTTGACGCTCAAATAAGCCAAGTCTTGTTATGTTACATGTTACTTGTAGACTTTATAAAATTGAAATGTAATTTAAGTGTAATGAAATATTTGAATGTGATATTAATATATTTTCACATGCGTGAAGTCTATGCGTGAAGTAGCGTGGTGGACTAATAGCCTAATTCCTCTCATTCTGAGAGGAGACTTGTGCCCAGCAGTGGGACAATGTAATTGGTTGACATAGCTAATCCCATTAAATAATATATTCACTGTTATATTTACGTAAATTGGTCGCTTATTATCCACTATTTCACTAAATAAACATACTATTTCAATTCAAATAATGTGTCAAACGTGTTTTCAAATTACATCAATTACGAATGTTGTATAACCATAGCTATGTATACCGCTACAACATCGCAGTCAGCGCTTTGATGTCGCCACTATTTACGATCCAATCGTGTTGTAATATTAATTAACAACCTTTGTTTGTGGCCCGTTGTGACCAATTGTTCACACAATGGCCCATGTAAGCCATTTCGCCTTTTGTTGTACTACGATTGTTTATAATTATATTATCTTTTTTCGTAAGTTAAAAAATTTTGCCCTACTTTCTGATACGTCTATCTATATCCATAATAAATAGCCGCTATAACTGTGTTTTTGTATTTATATAAACCTCTTTAATGTTTCTGTTATGTTATAACGAAACTTAATTTTTTCAGCACGACAAGTTGCGTATTCAACCGTAGTGTAAAAAGAGATCTCATTTCACTATACCACACTCATAAGTTTCTTATACATATATATACACGCCCATTCAATCTTTTCACGTGTCTTGCATAATTAGTGCACATCGTTACGCTAGTGCGCTCGCGCCCTTACACGCCACTCGTTGTGTGAACAAGCCTTTAGAGCGTGCTATGACGTCATTTTATATCACATCCTAGAATGCATTTAACAATCGTTGCGCTTGGAAGATGTACAAGTGTTCCCATGAACACATGTACATCTTCCAAGCGCAACGAAAATGATTGTGACATTGTGAAATGACCCCATGTGATCATGGGGTCATTTCACAATGTCACAATCATTTTCACAATGTAGTTTACATGGATTGATTAGTTCAAAGTGAACCCCGTCGAGATCAGTTACTAGTTTATTTACCGGTCCTGTCCTGACTAAGCTTATCCAATCACGAGAACAAGAAATTTTCTGATCAACCCTAAATCATAGATTAGATAGTAAAATTTGGTTTGTTTGTCTATAAATACTTAAGTCTTATTTCTTAAAGACTTATGTGCTGCGTTCTGTTCAAATTTCGACCACCAAATCAAACTTCCATCAGCATCACCAAACCTAACCAAATACTAAACTTTAACCGATAACCTAGATAAATTAAGATAACATTTTAAAAGTAAAACCTCATCAAATGGGACTGCTCAGCTGCCTGTTTTTTGAAAGAGAAGGACTAAGTTTGAACAAATTAATCGATTAGTTATTAAGATAAGGTCAAGATAACATTCATCAGGTCAAACTTTAATTAACAATCTGCCTGTCAATCAAATATTTCATCGTCAATCTCAAAATAAATCTAGATCCAATTTCTAGATTGAATTAACTGTTTACAACGTCTAGGTAATCTTGTTTTCTACACATCGCTCAGCTTCAAAGGATACATAATTGAAACTGAGAGACTTAGTTTTAGTTAGCTACGTGTACAGACGGTACATCTCAGTTGCAATATTGGAAAAGTTTACATCAATTTCATTCGTCAAATATTTTCTCAGCTAGTTTTCAATGAATTACTTCGGAAAAGTTAAATTTGGTTTTTGTTTAAATGTTTGTGAATGAAATTCGAAAGGAATATTAATAATGCTATCGTTAGTTTGGGCTTAGTGGTAGCATGGATATTAAGTTAATAATATGAATTTATAGTTTTATTTGTTATGGTGGAAGTTAGAGAATTCGCAGTATTGAGACTAAATTATGAACGGGTCGGCGGCAATCAAAACATGGGAGGTGTGGAAGGTGTGCTAACAAAACTTTATTACAATTACGTTTACTTCAAATAGCCACACTATCTAGTACTGAGCTACAAGAGTCAATTGTGAAGATTTATATTCTTTTTTATAAATTAGTTTTTACACTTGCTAGAACAGTTAGTTTTTTATAATTATGCCACTACCATATAACTTGCCACTTGTTTTGTCATAGAAGTATAATGTGTGCCTATACCTTTTGAGAACTAAAGATCCTTTGCATAATTAATTATACAAATTAAATGCTACCAAAACCGTAATCGCTTCACTATTCAGAGCCTCCGTTTTAAACTGAACCGTTCAACTATTTCAGACGAAGTTGTACAGTTTACTGGCCAGTTAGCCGCTTTAGCGCTGTATCGGCGATTAGCAACTCGCTTGCTTCGCTACACCATACATTGTTAACGTTCGGCCACTTGATTAGGGGTGCTGGGTACATTACCCGGGCTTAACAATGTTGGGAATTTAGTTCCTATATGTATCGGTTTTGGAAGGCTAGCTTGATTTAGTTCAATGTGATTTTGAGACAAAAATACATATAGTCGAACATTATAACCTCCTCCTTTTTTGCAGTCTGCTTCAATTGACAAATTTATTACTAAGAGTATTGGCTCAGTTAGTGCACGGATACACTTGGTTCTGTCAACCCGCAGTAAGCTAGTGTGGTGGACTCCTCTCACTCCAGGAGAAGATGCGTGCCCAGCAGTGGGACAATAAATGGGCAGAAGTTACTTTGGTATGTAGGAATATGTAGTGGGAATTTACTTTCGTAGGTACCTATTTGAGATTGAATTTGTCAGAAAAAAATTGAGATAGTTTTTTTGCCTATAAGCAGAATCGCAATGAATAGGTTATGCCTTGAATACATTCCTAAATATAATTTAATTCAACTAGGTAAAACAATTCAAACATGATCGTCAAAAACACGTCTTAAAAAAAACATCGTACCATTAAACGTTCCAGACTCCAAGCGGGACCTATCTCATTTATCTCGGAGATCAGTAAGTGCTCAACTTGGTACCACTACACTCGTCCAAATACATAGTTAATTCTAATCGCTTTGTTCTAAGACCGGGGGTCAAGACGGTGGCTGGGGGCTGTGGGGTCTGCTTTGTGCTGATCCCCTCAGGAATGGCATTGAACAAGTGTCTAAATTGTACTTGTAGTTGGACTGAATTGAAAGCGCGTCTGGAATGTTTTGTGCCGCCTAACATGCAAGACACGAAAGTAATAATTCACTGTGAATTGAAGTACAGTTTGCTCGAAATAAATCCGCTTGTCTGAAGTTAGCTGGTCCGAACTACCGCGCTGGTAAAATCGCTTAATTAACTATTTTAATGCATAATTAAATAAAAACATTAGTGAAGAAAATAATCACCAATGCCCCCAACTGTCTCTATACTGACTCTTTCTATTAAATTTATCAATGCTAAACCACTTGCGGATAACTTCAGACAAGCTTAGTTATTTCTAACAAACTGTATAATATAGACACAAAAGAACTGTTTATTACGTAATTGTGCAGTTCTGGGTACACAGTATTTAGCCCCCTGGCCATATAACAAACACTACTATTCTTCTTCAGTACAAAATCACGAGCCTCCAAGAGAGATAATATAAGAATTCGTCCGGCGTACCCTGGGTTTGCTTTCAACATGGCTGCTGTGATTGACTTATCTTTTTATCACGACTGAGTAGCAGCCAGCATCAGCTCGTATTTCAAAACAAGGTAATTGTTCAAAAACATAAGATAAGTAAGGCAATAATTTGAAGGCAGTTTTTCCTTTTTCTGTTAAAAATAATTTATAAACAAGCTTTATTCTTGAGATTCCAGTCTTTTATCGCTATGAGTAACAGTGTTTTGTCATGTACTACTACCACTAACATAGTTAATTAGTTTTCCTGTGAAAATATTACAAACATAGATAAAATTCTAGTGTGTATGAAAAGATGATCTATAGTTTCTGCCTACCCCTGTGGAAAAAAGGCGTGAATGTATATATACGTGAATGTACATACGTGTATGTATAAAAATCTATAGAAAAACTTGAATCTGCAGCCTACCAATTCTCATTTTCTCCTTCAAATTCATTAATTATTTTAAAGCCCGCAAAAGATAAGAGCATTAGGTATTATTTCTCAGTATCAAGCAATTCTATTGACAAAGAACGTTGGTCATGGCCCCATTTTTCTAAGAACGTGAGTCGTGAACATAATACCGACTATCTATTTTCGAAGCAACAATATCTTCACATGAAATACTGACTTATTTATTATTCTTGTAATAGTCACCATTTGATACTACTGATATTAGAACTGTCGTTACGCCTAGTTAAAATGCCATCAACACGAAGAATGTATCAATTGGCGCAACTTTAATGTTTGCCATACTCTCATTATTCCTATTCCTAACAGTCGAATGTGTGGAAAGCTTATTGATATAGTTTTGAATATTGATACTACGAACGGACATTCAAATATAAGTTTGTTTAGTAGTCTACGATCCGATATGTTGACAATTCTAGCAAACCATTACGCCTGTATTCCCTAAAGGGTTAGGCAGATGTATACTAATGGCCACCCACAGTTAGTCGGTATGTTTAAATCCCATGTAATAGGGGGCGAGCCTATTGTCATTAACCGGGCACAACTCCAAACTCCGAGCTGCTACTGAGAATTTCATAAAAAAACCCTTTGCTCGGCCTAGGAATCGAACTCAAAGTGGGAAGAGGGCCTAGTCCACCTTGAAATAAATGTACGTAGGTATGTTTTTCAAGGTGCTGGATACAAACGAATAAGTTCAATATTGGACTGCTCGCTCTCACGTTCACATAATTAACTTTATTTAAAATATTATTTAATTTTTGCCTACAAATTGAAAATTTCGATATCATTAAAAAATATATTTAAATTAAAATAATAATTTCGACTTAAATACCACAGTTTTTAATTAACAGTATTTTTCATTTCGAGATAATTATTAACGAGAAATAAAAATAATTAAATTTCTAGGATCCCTGTCAATTTATTGTTGCCTTATTTACTCACATGTAAAAACTTTTTTAAATTTTACTTTATTTCATTAAATCACAAAAGTATTCGAAACCACAACCGACTAACTCAAGATCTTATCCTTGAGTTAGTCGGTTAATAATAAATAACTAATTAATAACTTAAATATATATACAAACATACCTGGAAACTAAAATAGGACTAAAAACTAGTATTAAGTCAAGTTAGTCCGTGTATACTTAGTAGGCTTATATACTGTGTAGTATAGTTAGTCGTCATATTTTAAGATAAAGCACACCATCAAAATGGCCGTTTCTCACTATATTCAATAGAACCTTCTAGAAAACCACCAAATCACACGTTCCGTTTGTTAAAAGATAAGGATTCCTTCCATTGTGCGGTCCAGTCCAAGCCCAATGACTCTCGCAGCAGATTCACGCTCTGTGAAATTGAAATCCACATTTCTTCGATGTAATCTTAAAAGCAATAATATTCTAGATATTAGTTTTAGTTTTAGCACTAAATCAACAACTAACAAACCAAAACTGCTTGTTCGAACCCTTACAATTATTATTCTATGGTCGTTCTCACAAGAAACTTACTATTTAGTTTTAGCTGAACCAAATAAAAAGTCAATAAAGTACAAATAAATCAGCCTGTCTGCGTAATAAAGAAATCTAACTAAGTCCACTAAAGCTAAGCTCTATGTAGACTGGTGAGGTCGTGCTACATTCAAATTCTAAACTTATTAAACTTAGCAAATTTCATAACATTCAGGTTGACGTCGAATTCTTAGAAACGAGGTTATTTGAACTTTTATCAATTTAAATTTTGTTTCGAATTCAGATTATCAGAAAACTAAATTATAGTAAAAATTGAACATTTTCATTTCATATTCTGAGGTATTGAACTGAAAATGTAATTATACAAAAATATACCGTTTCAATATTCGTACCGAGCAGTTTTTTTTACATCATTATATCATTTTTCCCTTTAAAATATTACAGGTTCAAATTAAAGCACATACAGTAGTAACCAGATACGATAACTTGAATAATTATAATTATGCCAAAGTGCGAGGCAGTAATAACTAGGGAAAAATAGTGTTAGGTACTACACATACAAGTCACACAGCATATAACAAGGTCACTCAAGGATACACACACATACAGACACAAAGACAGTACGCACACATTTCCAGTCCACCACAAAAGATAATGTTTGCAGGCCATTTCGCGACCATCCGGAACAACCTCTATAACCATTACTATAACGACCACAAAAAAACGTTAAAAGAAAGTGAGGCTCACAGACAGAACTCTTTCTTTGATTAAAATATTCTTGACAAATGTTATCAAGTAGTTTTAATGTCGGAGATCAAGCCACTGTCGAAGGCTATTGGGTATTTGTAAACCAACTGTATACACATTCATAACTTCATAAAAATTACGACTGCAGCGGCAACATAATATAGTTAAAAATTTAAAAAACCCCCGACAATTTCATTTTATCTCGACCGATTTTCATCAAACATAGCTAAGAACACGACTAATTCACCTTTCAAACAAAAAAACTACATCAAAATCGGTTCATCCGTTCGGGAGCTACGATGCCACAGACAGACACACACATACACACGCGCACACACACAGACACGTCAAACTTATAACACCCCGTCGTTTTTGCGTCGGGGGTTAAAAAGGGCAGGCTGAGATTGCAAGAGATGTAGAAAAAATCTATGGAATTCGTTAATTGAATTAGGCAACATTACTTCTACCTCATAAATCAATGTCACCAGCCAGAAGTATTTTTTCTTTCTTTCTTTCTTTCAGAAGTAGTGTTGCCTGGCAAAAAGTTTCAACTGTAAAATATGTAATATTATGAGATTTTATTAAAAAAGAAAGAAAGAAAAATAAGAAGCTCAGATGTAGGCAGAAGAGGCGGCTTCATCGGCCTTTAGGTTTTTTTATTAAGGCAGAGGATTATATCAAACACATACTGATTAAAACTACAGTGTATTTTGCAACTTATTGCCACAAAATTCAGTCACATGTGCAAAACAACAGTGTACACTCACCCTATCTCGTAGTGTTTTACTTAAACGGCATTCTAAACTCCAGGGCCTTTGCGTCAGCGGACCGGCAAGCAATTTAAATGTATTTTTAAAACGTCTCATATTAAAAAAACTATTTTCTCTTTGTTATATAAATTTAGCTCCAAATTCGAAATTAGGAGATTACGCTCTGTGTGACGTCCTATTGTAATTTTCAATTTAATTTAAGGCTGCAGAAAAATTGAGTTCTGTGTTTTACATGTAGATACAAATAAACTCGAAAGTTTGTATGCTTATTTGTTTGACCTGTGGCTTACAACTTACGTAAGTATAATCATGGTGGCATGCGATAACGACTTTATAAGCTGGAAAGTACTTTTTCTGGATATAGGATAATTTGCGTGTTTAATACTTTTCAGTAGATTTTTTAGTAGTAGGGTTTTATTTTTGTATTTTTTAGGCATTTTCCATGCAAAGATTATTAAGTTATTTTAGTTAAGGAAAAATACGACCGCGGGCAGGATTCGAACCTGCGTCTTCTGGTTAAGGACACCAGACGCTATGACCGCTAAGCCACCGCGACTCCCACCCGCCATGGCGAAATTTGCCTTCACATTTTTAATTTACGTCTTCGAGGCGACGGACGTCAGTGACATCTGTTGAAATTTTTTGCTTCTCGACCAACATGACATGCTTTACAGCAATGGCTACAAATGCAAATACGCGGTGGCTTAGCGGTCATAGCGTCTGGTGTACTTAACCAGAAGACGCAGGTTCGAATCCTGCCCGCGGTCGTATTTTTCCTTCACTAAAATAAGTTAGTAGGGTTTTAGTTTTAAACTTTATTTTGTTTTATAACACTAGTGTGGCAAACAAGCATACAGCCCACCTAATGGTAAGCGGTTACCGTAGCTTATGGTCGCTTGCAACACCAGGGGTATCACTCGCGTGTTGCCGACCCTGTAAAGAAAAAGGGAGGGGACGGAGAAAAGGAGAAGGAAGCGGACTGAAGGAGGAATCAGGCCTCCGGCGCTTCACAAAAGCTACACAGTATCTTTTTTACATGCCGAGGTTTAATTAACATAATTCTATATGATTATGTCATTCGTATTTAATACCTAAATCGACGATGATGATGATTAGTCGATATAAATATTCATATTGCAAAATCTCTTGCTGATGCTAGGCTATGTGAAATGTTTTTTTGGGGAAAATGCAAATAATTAATTCCAGTTGCAGCGATGTTGGGTTTTGTTGAATAACTGCTAACCAATCCACTACTATCCGCAGACAATACAAACTCAAACACATAGTGCTATGAATATGGAATATTTCATAATTACCGTATACCTGTTTTATATTGTGCTTGTAAATAACCAACTATTTTGTAACAACAATTTTCAGTTGAATATTATTTCAACCTACTCGTTATTTTATTTCGGTGTTTTGATGAACAGAACAAAAAGTTTTCAATTCATTGAAATAATAAACATATTAACTGATGAGTTTTGTTAAAACATTATTGGTCTAACGTTCGCTTCGATAAATTTAGTTAAATAAAATTGTTGGGCTATATTGAGCCGCGGTAGCCTAATGGCTAGGGCGTTGGACTTGTGATCATGTGGTTGCCGGTTCGAAACTCACCCATTTCACTACCGACGTGAACCCACTCGTAATACAAGCATTAAGCTAAGTACGAGGGGTTAACAAGAATACTAGTAATGTGTAACCCACAATGCTAGTAAGCTTTTTTTTTTAATAATATATTACAATTTGTTAGTGGGTGGGTTTGCAGTGGTAAATTTTAATATAAAGACTCCGTTTTGCGTTCGTATTTTCCTTAATTTCGTTATATAATAGTGCTTAAAACACTTAAGAAAGTGATTTTAGCAGGGCGGCAGTTCAGAATGGCTCACTTCAGACAAGCAGAGTTATTTCGAACAAACTGTTCATTTAAGTTAATTCATTCTAATATTTTGAGCACTTTTACGTATAGCTAAAACGTAAATTTAAAGCGTATTCATTTTCACTCATTGTGAGTCTAGTGTACTAAATCTACATAAAGAGAGGATCCAGTCGGTAAGCTACTAACCGACCGACCAAGCTACTAACTAAATCAAGATTTGAATTCTACAAAGGGTCATCCACAAATCGAGGGTATGTTTTAGATGTGAGATCTGAACTAATGGCTAGGTTCGGACTTGTGATCATGTGGCTTGCCGGTTCGAAACTACCGACGTGAACCCACTCGTAATACAAGCATTTAGCTCAGTAAGAGCGGTTAACAAGATTATTAGTAATGTGCGACCCACATTGAACTGAAAAAAAACTGGGCATAAACTTTGACCCTACCACTGCGAATTTTTTTACTCCATAAGCGAGACTTCTACAAAGAATAATTACCTAAATATATAGGTATTATATTCACTTACAAGTACGACTCCCTTCCAATTTAAGCGACTGTTGAACGTGTTACCTCGGCTGTACTTCCAAGTCGAGCAAAGTTTTATTGGTTAAGAGCGATGTATAAGTAAGTAATGGATAACTGCCTGAAGTTTAGATTTGTACTGAAATAAATAACCTTATATATAGTACCTAAAACAAACTCTTTGTATACACACGGTGACATACAAACAGGCTTTTTGGTTTGCTGTGCGACTGTGTAGGTTAATATTGTCACGTGTACAACAGTTCTATTTACTTTGTAGCTAATCTAAGCGCGACTACCTAAACACCTCTTGGTCCATAAATGACCCAGAAACCAAATTATTTCAAATAACCGCTATAGCTGGAACACAGTAATTTCGCTGCAAAAGCCAAACTTGTTCATACAACCCCATCCCATAGCTTCAATGGCGTTTCTAATACCAAACGGGACAGTTTCCAATGATCATTATGTAACATGATTAGGGTACAGTCGGATGGGTTGGGCAGTCGTAACTGTGGCCGCGGCCTTGCGACACAACTATCGTGGTATAGGGAGAATGCCTGCGTTAGTTGCATAGCTAAATTCCTTCCCTTGTTGTTTAGTCAGTAATTTAGGTAGCTTTGTCTTAGTTAGTCTTTTTTCTGACTGCATCATTAGTCTAGTGGTCCTAAGAGCGACTGCTACGCTTGAGGTCCTGGGTTCGATCCCCAGGTCGAGCAAAGTGTTATTGGGGTTTTCTATGAAATTCCCAGCAGCAGCTCGGAGTCTGGATTTGTGCCCGGTTAATGGCAAAAGGCTCTCCCCCTATTACATGGGACCTAAACATACCGGCGAAATGTGGGTGTACATTAGTACACCTCTGCCTAACCCTTCGGGGAATACAGGCGTGATGGTATGTGTCTTTTTTCACAATACCGTATAGGATGCTACAGAGTGTATCTTGGAAAAGCACCAACTTATAGTCATGTGCAAAATTCTCCGGGGTAAGATTGATGCACCTGATCTGCATGATGAGTTGTGTAGATTTTTTGTTCCCAACAACTACCGTCGCACCCGAAGACACCTTTTGTTTGCCGTGCCCTGGTGTCGCACCATGGTGCGTGCTAAGTCACCAATACCACGCTCGCTGTCTGCTCTAAACGCTCTCCTGTGCGCCAATCCTGACTGTGACTTGTTTGTGGATGGATGGCCGTTTATACTGGCAGAATGTTTGCGTTTTTGTGAGAAGGATGTATAATCGTGTTTGTATTTATTTTAGTAAAATGTAGTAGTTATAAGTTTATGTGTCTTCATATTATTGTAATTGGTATGTACCGTTTTAATTGAAGTAAATAAAAAAATCTAAAAATGTATTGATTTAAAAGACATAAAATACGACTGGCTCATTAGTCCAGTGGTCCTAAGCGCGACTACGACGCTCTAGAGAGTGTTATTGGGTTTTTCTATGAAATTCTGACTAGCAGTTTGGAGTCTGGATGCTTGATGATGCCGGAATTTTGAGTTATATGCCACATTCTGTTTACACAGGACAGTCACAATTTACAGAATAATTGTATACGTTTGACGCAAAAAGCCTGTCCACAATACATCTGCAAAATGCCGCGAGTCAGAACAGCCTTAGCGGTATATTTAAAAGAGCTCCTTATATCCTGACTGCAACATTATCCACTGCAGTGCAGTGCTGCAATTGTTCGCGTTCTTCCCCGGCTCTCCCCCTGTTCTCCGCCGAATTAATGACGCTTCGCACGACTAAGGACACTTTTAATTGATTCTCGTTTAATTGGGGTTTTTATTAGAAGCAGTAAAATATTTGGAGAACGGTTAACGTTTTAAAAGTGAGGTTGATTTATATTGTTTTTGAATGTAACTACCTACCTACTTACATTAAATATAATTTGTGAAAGATGGTATAAATTATATGTACTTTTCTTTTTTTCTATTCAAACTATATTAATAAAGAACACAGTTACGTCTAACTTCGTCGACGTCATAACATCGTTTTTTCTTAGCCATTGTTTCTTACACAGCTATGGGCCAGTATTATACCTACTGGTCAACTTTACATTCTATGTTGGTGACTGCGACCCCACATAAATTCTCCAGAGTGTACTCAAGTAGGGCAAAAATTGTATTTGTATCAACAAAATATCGTCCATCATTGTTCTATCGCACAAGTCGACCACCGCGATCCTGTACCCATTACAGTAATTGAATTGCGAACAATTTGTTTCCTTTGAAGAAATTGTTTATATCATAACAACACCATTTACCGCTGTCGAAACGATTACTAATCTCTATGAAATAAGCAATAAGGTTGCTTTTCGTGTAGGGATTGGTTTTAGAAGTGTAACTGGACACTGGTTCCAGGACCATTCGGAAGTATTCGGATTTTGATTTATACCCGATAACGGAATTCGCTTATACCCATGAATGCGTAACAGGAGTATGCGGGCGCGGAAAATTTATGCCGCTTCTTGTTTCGACTTTAAGTGGAATTGAGATAAGCGACACCATGGCGATTGAATGGGATTAAAAGACCAAGAAATATGGCAGGAATAAAACCTTTTTGTTGGAGAATCTTCAAGGTAAAATCATAATGAGTTATTGCGCGAGTTCTTTTTGTATGAATTGCCAACTTCACAGAGACGTACGAGATGTCTTTGTACATAATTATGTATGAATAAAGCAGAGCTGCAATAAAATGAGGTGTTAGTAAGCTTGGTCTAGTAACACTGGAAGCTAAACACAACATATTAATTGTGAAAATCAACGCAAAGAGAATAATACCTCCAAACACGAAATGAACGTAAACATTCGCAGACATAACAATTAAGATGGCCGACGTAATTACTTTACACCTCCAACACTGTGACCCCGGCGCTTAGCGCACAGTTAGCGACCACGCCAACTTGTAATACAGTTTATGTCAATTTGTTAACATACATAGAAGTCTGGCGCCAAGTCATAACACTCGCCGCCATAAATTATATGTGACATTTTATACTAAAAGCTTTAAATGCTGTGTAGTTATGTCAAAGTTGGTATAGCCATCTAATTCGGAATTCTATCTTCCAACAATAGTCTTGGATATTAAAGTTTAAGGCTACCTGTATTGTGGTTCGAATTTCAGTTCGTCAAAGTTTTATGCAGTAATCGTTTACTATCAGGCCTCACGTAATCTTATTTGCCACATTATTGGTAGTATTAAAGAATGACTTCGACATCCTCTATAATGATGTGTGACATAAACATAAAACATTACATACCTACCATTACGCCTGTATTCCATAAAGCGTTAGACAGAGATGTACGAATTTACATACATGTCCATAATAGAAGGCAAACCTATATGCCATTAACCGGGCACTAATTTAAATTCCGAGGTGTTAGTAAGAATTTTCGTGGAAAACTGAAAAGAAGTGGAAAATTGAAGTTTTTTTCCTGGATATACTACAATGCATGGCACATGGTGAAACTAGTAACAGCTAATTTCACCCTTAACGACATTAAAAGCCCGGAAACGCACTTGTGACTCCTCTGGTGTTGTCCTCGGGTGTCCATGTTCCATGGACGGCGGTTACCATCAGGAGATCCGTCTGTTCGTTTGCCCCCTACCTTATAAAAATATCGCGACAAAAGACCGACGTCAACAAGAGACACTGTTGAATATCATATCCGCGTTATCTCCTCACACATGCACTTCGCACGAAGTTGTCCTCACGCCAAACTTTCGCTACATACAAACGTAGAGTAACGCGAGTTAGTCGAGAATGGGTGATATGAAAACGAGTGCGCTTACGTCACAAGTTGGTCAACATGCACGCGATGTCCGCGATGGGGACTCGAGTTAGGAAACCGGAATAGTGTGTTGAGTTAAATGCCGGAAGTAACATCTGTTATACAATATTTACTGACTGCCTCATTAGTCTAATGGTCCTAAGTGCGACTACTATAACGGTCCTCGTCGAGTAAAATGTTGTTGACTTTTTCTAAGAATTTCACAGTAGGAGTCCCGGAGTCCAGCTCGGAGTCCGAATTTGTCCGATAGTGGCAATAAGTTCGCCCTCTATTATATGGGATATAAACATACCGACGAAGTAAAGTACATTACATTTGAAGCGGCGGTAGCCTAATGGCTATGGCGTCGGAGTTGCGATCATATAGTTGCCGGTTCGAACCCCACCCATTGCACTACCGACGTGAACCCACTCGTAACACAAGCATTTAGCTTAGCACGAGGGGTTAACAAGAATAGTAGTAATGTGTGACCCACATTGCTAGAAGGCTTTTGAAAAAAAAAAAATTACTACACCACTACATTTAGGGCAATACAGGCGTAATTGGTATGTAATGTATGACGTATGTAATAGAATATTTTTTATTTAACATTGTGTATAGGGTTGTCGCCACTTTTGATTCACGGACATATACTTATCCCGTATACACTAACCTCGCATTACATCGTCTTTTTTTATACGTAGTAGGTCATCTTATACCGGAAATAATAGCACATTGTGTAGGTACCTTGGTAATTTTAGCCCCAAGATAATTTGAGCATGAATGCATGCATAAAATTTTTGGCTAGCAGGTGAACTACTGTAGAATAATAACGAATAACGAAGCCAAAAAACAAAGGCCAAGATGACACTTAAAGATAAAATCTTCTAGACCATACAAATTTTGTTCCTTAAATCTAGTACTTACGATAAACATTCGCAACGTGTAAGCAATCATAATCGATGTACCTTGATCTCTCAACTACTTTAGCACAAACCTGACGCACCTGTAAAGTACTGGGCGTGAGTAAAAGATGACGTCACCACCAGCTCGCACTTACCTCCAAACCTTTGCGATATTAATCTCCTTGAGCGCTGCTTAAGTACGACGGCAGATTAAGCGTAGATTCACTAAAACGGCGGAAACTCAATATTAAACAAATTACACGGAATTTTACGGATCTATAAATCTGCAACGAAAAGCGGCGCTTGCCAAAGTCGAATTAAAGGTACGTGACCATTCTGAAAGTCCATTATTCTTGTAGCTTCGAAGAGAACAGTTCAGGCTCAGTGAGTTCTTCGTTTGGTTCGCCCTCGGACTCGCCGTCGACTGCCTTACTTTAGGGTACTGATAAAATTATTACTATTATTTACCGCATTTTGAGGGTTAAGATTGCAATACCATAATATGTATGTTTTTCCTCAACATACTTCGCGTAAAGCCGCTAATTGTATGGTGGCACAAAGTCAAGGTTCAAGGCACCGTGTGTGAACACAACGTGACGCGTCGCCGGGCCGCGAGCTTAGCTCACACCTCCATATCTACAGCCCTCTGCCAAACAATGCTCTAAAATAATAAAGTTGCAGAGTACCATCTTAAGAACATTTTAAAGAAGATTTTGAATATAAATTCGGGTGAACCTTTCCATGCCAGTGAAGTGATAGACCACAGAGTAGCTGCAGCAATCACAGTCTTTTTTATATAAGACAGAGGCAAGAGAGTCAGAGAGAGACAGAGGTAAGGGATTATTTAAAAAAAAAACTATTTGCAATACTACTTATACCGACATATATATGATGGTCACAGACGCCATCCGTCCCACTGATCTCTCGGTCCTGCATCCTGGTTTTTGTACGTCCATTCTGCTGTCCGAGTGACCATCAAATGTCTCAGGCGCACATCTTGGGTAGTTGTGTAGTTTCTTTAATTCCACAACACCGTTACAATTACACATTTGACATTTAGAATTATAATTTACTGGATTTTACATAAGTCTAGCGGTCCTAAGCGCGACTGCTACGCTAGAGGTCCTGGGTTCGATCCCCAGGTCGAGCAGTGTTATTGGGTTTTTCTGTGAAATTCTCAATAGCAGCTCGGAGTCTGGATTTGTGCCCGTTTAATGGGCTCGGCCCCTAGTACATGGGACCTACACATACCAGCGAAGTGTGGGTGTACATTATTACACCTTTGCCTAACCCTTCGGGGAATACAAGCGTGGTGGTAGGTTGTTATAATAATTGTACCTACACAAAATTAATAATCTCATAGTTTTAGCCCTAATTGACGTGCGACACGTTGCGGTACGATGCGGTGCGGTGCGACGCCACGCCACGCGATGATTAACGAGCAAATTGTGAATACTCACTTGAGCGTTATCCTTCATAGTTTAGGAGCCAGCGTGAAAATATTTTGGCTATTTGTTTAAAGTGTATTTTTAACCATTTCATTTGAGAAATTATTACGAGTTTTCTTTCTTTTTGCAATTTATTTACTCGTTCACAGATATATTGCTTTTACTAGACAGTTTTTATGACTTGAAATTTTCGTGTAATAAAAATTATACTTATTGGACATTATTTCTACATCTCTATTGAGCTATCCATCTAATACACCATCAAAATCAATAAAGAATTTCAAATAAGATCTGACCAACTGACCAAATTGTCTTATTATAAATAGGTAGTTATTGTATTTTTATCAGCGAGAGCAGGCTAAATTTTATTTGTAGATATATCTATCAGGATTTTTACTTATTGTAGTTTCCAAAACTTAAGTGTGACAATCGTATGCCTCAAATTACATAGTAAATACCTGTCCTTCTTCGTAGGAAGAAGAAATAACATACCTTATTAGTTCCAAGCAAATTTTGACATACTGGGCAAGTGGGCATTAATGACGCGTCTATAGATGTACACAAAATTCGGAAATTATCAACATTTCCAGATGATATCCAATGTTGATCCCTAGCTCCGAAACAACTCGTTTAATGTGATACTCGGCCTGTCTACATACATTATTTATTCAGCTGGTAACAACGCCTATATCGTAACAAGCCTAGTCTAGGCATTGAAGGTCCTGTTACTTAGTTCAGGATTAAATATGAAGCTTTACACCAGGACAGGTGTTGTGGGTCTTAGCTTAGTGATAAAGACAAAATTTGGTATGAGTGAATTATATTTTAACGTAGGATTAATCTTAAACTGAGTTTTACTTAAAACGGGTTAGATGCGTTACCGATCATACGATTTCTACAATATAAGGCACCTATAAATTGTAAAGGAACTGTCTGTACATTGAAGTTAAAACATCAATTAATGTGTACCTAATACCTACTTACTGTGTCATGTTACGAAAAAGTAGGTAGTTTATTTAATTCTTATCTGTTTGTTAGGGGTTGACGCAAAAATTACTGAATAGATTTTATTTATATTTTAACTGTTAGAGAGCATAGGCTCCAACTTAAAAAAACTAGGGTACATCTTATCTCAATTAGTTAAATAGATCCCGAGATAGAGATTTATCATAAATTAAAAGGGAGTTTGTGAGATTTTTCGCTTCTTCGCGATTTATTTCTAATCCTTATATTGCTTCTACGTAGAAGCCTATATGTAGAATGCTTCTATTATAAGAGAAATTCTAGATTCTAAAAACGGACTCCTTGATTACAAACCTGATACTAGGTATTACTGTTACAAAAGTACCTATAATAAGTATTATGATTACTTCTAGTACTGTTCCGCTTTCTGACACCAAACTCTAAGCCAGAACTAGTCTTCCATTAAAAGAAGTGATAACTAATTTCTAAACCATATCTATGACTGCCGACAAGAAAGCGCTTTAATAAATATACGCGCGTACTCGTCACAAACCATCACGGCCGAAAGTTAAACACGATATATTTTAATCTCATGTAATAAACGAGATCCTATTGCCACTAACCAAACCCTGAAAAGCTGCTAGAAATAACCTATGGAATCACATTCATTAAATGCGGACTCTGGACTGATGAGCACTAGTTTAACAACTGGGCTATCTATTAATACAATATCTTATATCAACAAAGTAACAAGTGAAGTTCGACCTCAGTGAACAGAATCGTTACGGCGATTTCCCAAACGTAATCTATCAATACTTCAGCACACGTTACACCTGGGACGGGAATACATCAGGAGCATCCAACTATGAGCATTTTCTTCCCAGAATCAAGATAGGACCACCGTTTTCTTTACATTTAATTTTAATGAGACGTAGGGACCTAGTAGATTTTATTTATTTATTAACCCACTTATTCTTACAGTTTACACTATACATACAAGTTATCGGTAATTATTAACAAGTGTGCATTGAAAATATTTTTTTTTTTATTGTTTATGTCGGCAAACGAACAGATGAACAACCTAATGGTAAGAAGTCATCGCCGCCCATTAAAACTAACAACACCAAAAGAGTTGCTGATACTTTCCCGAACATTAAGAGCCGCAGCAACCGTGAGGAGAAACTGTCTTTAATGCGCAAAAGTTGGAACACACACAATAGTGTAAGAGACTTCGACGTAAGGGTTGTCACCAGCCAGTGACATCCCGAGCAAGTCAGATATTTTCTCGTCTCTTGCGAGATGACAATCTTAATGGAAGTGAGGAATTGCATTGTAACCCTGAATCAAATCTGTTTTTAATAATAATGCAAATAACTGTGCCAAACGAGCAAGCAGCTCACCTGATGGTAATTGACCACCGTGGCCCATAAACTTGAAGTGTTCTCTTAGATTTGTCTAAAGAATATGAAAAAAACACAACTAAACCACGGTCTACCGTTAGGGAATAGGGAGGGAAAGGAGAAGGAAGAAAACTGAAGGAGAAATTAGGCTTTTAGAGCTCCACACTCAGACACTTCACGTCGATATTCTGTAGGACAGAATTTAGACAGGATTCATTCAGAAGACACCGTTAATTTAATCCTGTGTTTCAGTTACGTCAGATTAACCCTGAAAATGTCTTGTCAGTATTAATACGAGGTATAAGGTATTAACGCTCACAAAATTCTACAAAAGAACTTTGTGCCGAGTGACCGGCCTTCAGTGACACCGTGGCTGATTAATTTGGAAGTCAACTTAGCAAACTGGCAGTAGATCTGCTGACTAACCAAGTCTAAACTTCAATGGAAACAGTGTGAAGTGAGAACAAGTTAATTCCAAAACAACAACAATACAATGTTCTCCATGATATCTGTAGTTTATCTAACAATAATTCTGCTTTAAAGTACCTAAAAAATATTTTGTTCTTTGACACAATGTGACCACAAACCGAAGTGTTTGTTGTCCATTCAATCCCGGAAACAATGTTATACGTTCTTGTTGCAAGCTTTTATTAACCATATCATGACTGTTGTGATAGATAGCATGCCATTGTATGATTTAAAAATACTCGCATAAAATACATCTAGCTATATTTAGCAAAAGTCTAAAAGTGCGTGGGTCGTTATTAAAACGTTGAGAGCCCCTGGTAAATCAAAATAAACAAACGATACGCGCGCTGCGGTTGCAAGTTTAATAAAGTTAAAATTCTCACTGAAACCGATACCGAATATTTTGATAAAACGCTCAAACGTACTCTTACTAATAATAAAGTTATTCAAAGCATCCCAAAAACCTGTTAGTCAATTTATATTGTTCGAATTTATTTAAAATTATTTGTGATAATCTTACGTTTATAAAACTTTTACATGGGCACTGATGTATACCTACGTTGACTTAACCAACTACTGCACTGATTTCTAATAAATCAATCTATATAACGCGATAAAATCTGTAGTTTTATTTCAAAACGAACAACTTTTTTAGGTAATACTAATTAAGTTATCCACACACAATATTTTCTAGTGAAATCTATTTGATTCAGAATCTATAATCAGTATTCATAGCCTATCAGTAAAAAATATCTAATATGGCAAAGCGACCTGTATACCAATATAGAACAGTTAAACTTAACCGATAAAAAAGTTATTTCTTTAGCAAATAACAATTTATAATTCTCTTCGAAAGTACACTGGGTTATCTACTAACAGAGTGTGCACGTAGTAATGAGATGGTCTGTTCCTATTAACTTTTTCAAAACTTGTATGAGCCATCGTAGGTGTATCCCAAGGACACACGTCGATGTAACTAAGCCCGGAAGCTCATTGAGACGTCTCCGCTGGTGACAAATGAGTCGTCGGCAGCTAATTACCAGACCCCACCACATAATTATTTACACATCAACTACGGAAGACGCCCTCACCATTAATATTGTTACCATTCCCATGTAATCTATGTTCTGGCTGGAGATGGATACAGTATCTTTTGATATGAATGCCATACTGTCTATATGTAGATGTTAAGGAACAAATATGGTGAAGCCCAGACCGTTTTAGGTGCAGATGTAACGAGTTTTAAGTTCTTCATCATCATCATCATCATCATCATCAGCCCGTATTCGTCCACTGCTGGACGTAGGCCTCTTTAAGTACTTAACAAAAAGTATTTAGGGAATTTATCTCATCGCTAAATATCAAAAAATTCAAATTCAAATGTTTATTTCATTATTTTGAAGAAGACGAAACAGAAAAAAATGATTACGGCGATAGGACGATCCGACGCCCGTAGTTTCACTTGTAGGTATTTCAAAGAACTTTTTGAGACTAAAGGTAACCCTTCCACGGGACGTAATCAATGTATCTCTTCTATCAAAATCTGTTCACCTGCTAAGCGCGGATTGTAACAAACAAACAGACTTACATACTTTCACATTTATAATACTAAGTAATAAAATATGCTGCTAATCTTTGCACTCAACAATATAAGAATTCATTCAAACACGATTCTTAATTTGATTTCGTCTGTTTATTAATACTTCCATATATAATTTTACTGTGGCACTATTACAAGTGTAATGTCCATACATAATGGTTAAACCCCCATGGACACTAAATTGAATAGGTATGCATCGTTCAACAGTACCTTAATTTCGATTAAATTCTTGTGTTCTTGATTGATTGGTTCCATTGGTTGGATGGACCATTCTCAGCAAGACCTATGCTCGATGCAGACATTGTATGTCGATTGAGAAATTCGGATCACATCACACATCGTCGAACATATTGTCAGTCCTTCGACACTTGCAATTTGTACGCGACAAGTATCGGTATTCGCTCTCGGTGCTCGAACCGTTGGATATTAGCATAGGTCGGTTCATGAGTTCATTGTTACTGGATAATACCGCGATATTCGCTTAGTTCCTAATTAAATTTTGATATCGGTCCCGGAAATTGAATTTCATATCTCATGTGCTTGGTCGTGTAAGCGGGAGACTCATATATGTACTTACTGAACCTATGTAAACATTCTAGTCTATTACTAGATTTTTTTTTTTATATTGGCCTGTACTTGATTTTCTTTTAATAAGTAATCTGCAATCTGTAGCCGAAATAGGAAGAATTGAATGTGTATAACTGTAGTTCAAGGATAATCTTTGTGCACTCAGAAAAAATAACTTATAAACATAAGTCCTGCTCGAACTCAATCGCAGCCACCTACTGGATCCAATTATCAATAAAAAAAGAAAAAAAAAATTCAAACCAAAATAATTCAGGGTATTAGAGCAAAACAAAACAAAATATTCAAATCGATCAAGCCGTCTTTAAGTTTTAGCGAGCCAGTAAAATGATACCTATTTGGCGCAAAACCCAAAAACACAAAGGACTAATTTGAAATCGTGTCCGGTCCTGAGTTACATAGGTGACCTTTTCATTAAAATAAATACGTAACAATTCCGTAATAAGTTACGAAATAGTATTGACTTTAAATAAAATTGTATTTTAATGGTGATTGAAAGCTCTGATTTATTGAAGTATCATTGCAATTGGCATTAAGAGGGGACTCTAGTCCGAAGGAATTTGAAAAATAGGTATTTGAAGAAACTATTGCCGTCGCGCTGCACCTCCATTCTCTTTCTGTACAGCGCGAAAAGGACAACTGCAGCTTAGGATGATTTTACCTACAAAAACCTTGACCATAAGACGTTTTGTATTCTGCTGTTTCCTTCTTCAAAAGTGGATCGATCTAAACAATTTACATATCAAAATTTAGAGGAAAAGCATGTCTATGCTTCTATTATTTTATTTTTTGTTAAAAACTGTTCAAATTTGTCTGATAGTCGCCTGAACATGACGGTAAAAACGGGCTTCTTTTCGAGTTTTTGAATTGTCATATTTTCTTGTGAAAGTTTTTTTTTGAAAAAATTAACTAATAGGAGCCCGTATGAATTAGATCTAGATTTTTTGGAAAAATATCATTGCTCTAGAGTCATTATCTACAAAGAAAACAGCAGAATGCGTTTGTATGGAGAAAGGCTCAATAGAGTACCCTCTTAATAATCCAATTCCAACGCTGCCATTTCCAAGTCCATTTACAGTGATACAAATATAAATTCAGTTTACTCTTAGTTAAAAGTAGGATCTAATAGCTTGCTCATCATTCATTAAAACGGCTTCGGATCTTCGGCTCTATGTATAATTTCGTTTCGTTTTTTTTTTTTAAAGATTACTAGCAATGCGAGTCACACATTACTAGTAATCTTGTTAAACCCTCGTGCTAAGCTAAATGTTTGTGTTACGAGTGGGTTCACATCGGTAGTGCAATGGGTGAGTTTCGAACTGGCAACCACATGATCACAAGTCCGACGCCCTAGCCATTAGGCTACCGCCGCTTCTAAAATATAATAAATAAATATTATTGATCTGTTTTATAACAACTATTTTAAGACCCATATTTATAGAACACCGCTGACGGATATAATATGTATTCACTTTCACTTACGCACAACTGTGCTTACAATAATACAAAATAAAAAATAACATGTTATCAATTTACTCGCAGCGTTTACTAAGAAAAACAAGGAAACTCAACGTAAATAAGGAGGGAACATTTTCTTAACAATACATCAGCCGCAGCGTCTATTAGGAACATTGTCAAAACACAACACGTTTGAAAGGCAAAGCATGTAAACAAACAATAAAGCCTATGAAAAAGCTATACGTTCAAGTGTTTGATAAAAGCGATGCAAATAAATATTTTCCTGCCCATCGACGGGTTCTTTGCATAAATTTCAGTTATGGTAAGACATTTGTCAATGGATAATGCGGTTCCAGCTATATTCATGGTTCGAGGAGGTCATATATCGCCGCTTGCATACATCTCTGTGGGAATGCCGAATGTACGATAAATATGATATACGAGTGTCCTAAGGCTGTGTATATTTCCATTTGGCGTTAAAGATAGCGGCAATTATTGGCCCTTAATATGTTTTGTATGATAATTCGGCGTATTACAGCGAACACGAATAAAGAAGGTACGTAAAATGGTTTTTTGATGTGATTACGTCTGGATACTTTATAAAAGAAATGTATGTATCTTGAAATGAAATAAAATACGTATATGAAACGTATGAACTGAATTATAACGGAGAGAAAAGTTTGTAAGATTATTTTTACTGGATAAATTTCTTCTTGTGTTGAATTTTATGAAATATCATTTATTAGATTATGATATACCTAGCCATTCATTTCTTTAAAAAACTTTCGGATCCACTGGTTATTTTTTACAATAAATGGTACGTGCGCGGTCCTTAGTGTTTCTCTTTAAAACTACGCAGAATAGAAAACTTGGGAGTCATCGTGTATATGTATAATAAAAATAATAACGATGAGGAAGCATTTTTTTCCCCTTACCGAATAAAATCAAAACTAAATCCAATAAGGTTAAGCTAACTGAAAATATAAAATAAACAAAAATAAAGTCGGAGCGAAGTGAAAGGACACGGGGACATCGGAATGATCGTCGACAGGCGGTTCATTTGGGACGGACGGTAATCCAGGATGATACAGATATTGAGTTAGATTTGTAAAATAATGAGATTCACTGTTATGAGCTGAGACCTTGTGGCTGATTCAATGGAAGTAGATACTTATGTACGCTGTCATCCGTGGCCAATTTGATTATGATTTATGGTGAAGAAGAAACGAGTGTTAGATATGTCATTTTTTTTTTCTCATAAGATTACCTTTTTAGTTTTTATCTAGATTTAGATCAGCAATTGCAAAAATAAGTTTTTATATCAGATAAAAGACTGCCTCGTTAGTCTAGTGGTCCTGAGCGCAACTGATACGCAAGGGGTCTTGGGTTCGATTCCCAGGTCGAGCAGTGTTCTTGGGTTTTTCTATGAAAATCCCAGTAGCAGCTCGGAGTCTGGATTTGTGCCCGGTTAATGGCAATAGGCTCGCCCCCTATTACATGGGACCTAAACATACCGGCGAAATGTGGGGGTACATTAGTACACCTCTGCCTGACCCTTCGGGGAATACAGGCGTGATGGTATGTCATCAGATAAAATTATTTACCTAAGTATGATAAGTAAGGATTTTTTTTCCAACCCTCTGTCGTATGAAAAAACTAAGTTATATTTGACCTACAGTTTAAAATTTATTGCCCGTCATAGGTCAGCAGAGTTCTTTTTTTTTTTTAATAAAAGCTTACTAGCAATGTAGGTCACACATTACTAGTATTCTTGTTAACCCCTCGTGCTAAGCTAAATGCTTGTGTTACGAGTGGGTTCACGTCGGTAGTGCAATGGGTGGGGTTCGAAACGGCAACCATATGATCGCAAGTCCGACGCCCTAGCCATTAGGCTACCGACGCTTCAGTTTATAGTAATGTGGATAATTATATCCTTTTGAAGACGGTGTTGAATAGGTGCGACGGAAATTGCATATTACTTGCTTAACAACAGACCTTTATCGCTTGAGCATCAGAATAATGTGACTAGGCTGGGATAGAAGTGGGCGGGTGTTTATTTATGCATCAAATGCGACATTTCCGTCGCATTAACGGCGAGCCGGTACCGTTTTGACGCGAGCCAGGGAGTAACAGCAGTGTGCCAGGTACCGCGAGCGAGTACTAAGTATGATGAGTGTGCCATTATCAAGACTGTTACTGTAGGTACCAATAATTTCGTTGATTTTTTGGTACTTAGAGTTAAAACAAGTCTACCTAAGTTATTTTAAGCTTAGGTCGGCAGAATTTCATTTTTCATAAGTAGGCAGCAGCATCTATTCTATATCAACCTACTACCATCAAAAACGGTTGTATAAGATGCTCTGAAGAGCAAAACTAGATTTTTTTAATAACACTAGCTGTTACCCACGGTTCCACTCGCTTCCACTTACAATATTTCGACTTCTAGGCAGCTTATCAAGATATGAAACATAGATCAAAGCTAAACTTCTAGTAATCTAACTGTAGTAACAGCAACCAATCTTACAGAAGCTGGTGTGTGATGCGCGTACAAACCGACAGACAAAAAAATATTCTATATAAGACCCCTCATTTTTTTTTCTTATAAAGGTATCCCCAAGACATTGCCCAGTTACAATCTTTTAGATAAGAGTATGATGTTTGTACCAAAACTGTATTAATAAGATTTTTGTTTGACTCAGCCAATCGTATTCAAAACTTACCTAATACTCGTATTTATAGTTTTATTGTCAAGAAGATCCTTGAACAATGTACGTATTTGTACAAATCTTAGGAATTAGACAATGTAAACAATTCCTTTTGCCGTTTTCAATAATTATGTGCGACCACAGCTCACAAAGCTAAGTGCACAAAATGTAGTGAATGTTATAATTTGGGGAGCAAACGTTAGTTTTGTGAACGGAGCTCCCCTCCCCCTAGGACCCCCGCCCGTTAACCCCTCCGCCGGCTAATTAGCAAGCACTGTGTTCTGCAAACAATAAAATTACTCTGGAAACAAAAGACTAGTCGATATAAGGTAAGTAATGATTCTAAGCGAGTGTGCTCCATGGAAGACTACATTGTCACTAAACATCAGCTGAGATAGTCGTCAAAATTAAGTCTTATGTATCTAAAAAATATTTATACTCTTTAACAGCTAAGTATTTAAATAAAACATCTTAGATCAACATCTCCAGCTCAACCTCTTTTAGATTAGCACAACCAATTTCTAATAACCTATTAAACATTTTAAATATACACCTGTGCATTTAAATCAAGTAAGTAGGTCGATAACTTGGCAGCGAGTAGATACTATATACTTACCTGGTTCCTTTTTGTTCGTGTTTGCAACCAGTCTCCGATTTTGGGACATTAAGTAACATATTGGCATGTTTGAGATACTAACAGAGTAATTTATAGTTCCTAGTCCAATGGTCACAAACAAATAAAAGAAATAACACTTAGTACAGCTGAAATAATCATTTCAGACGAAATACACCAATCAGTACTCTATAATTTCTGAACAAAACTTCGGAAGAGGAGCTGGGAGAATAATTGGCAACAAACTTTGGAAATACGCTTGATGAATCACTTATTAATTAAATAACAATATTACTGAATCAAAAGGTTATTGTTGACGTATAATTAATAATCTTAATAAGTATCTATGATTTAATGTGCACCGCGTTCTCTATTCGCAGTACCTAAGAATAAAACTTTAAGTCAGAACACTCGCTTTTGATTGCAAAAGCCGCATAGCAAGAACAAAATAAAAGTCACTTTGCAATATTAGTTCAATTTCGATTCGATATCAAAATGCATGCATACATAAAACGTTTCGGTACACATACTGAGAAACGCAAACAGTTCTATTTTTCTTGGGAATTGGAAGGATTTTTGGATTGTGTTCGGCAGTTTGCGAGTTATAATGATGTTTGTGTGCCAAATGCAGTGCGGCCGGCGAACAATGGACGCCCGATTTATATCTCAAGATGTCGTGACAAACGGGAAGCCGATAGACGCATTGTGTAACTTTATGGTGCAAGCCACCTACATCATGTTACTGCACACACTGAATACGTTATAAGGGAACGCAATTTACTTGGTATATCTACTTAAGCATACATCGCTTGAGTTAAAAAAAATTCGTTAAAGATACAAGCAAATGTAAGGTGTCGGACATTATTATCACGCGTGTGAAACTTCGAACTACATACACATGAATATATAGTACGACCAATCACAGTCAACCTGATTCCCAGGTTGAGCGTTAACTTACAAATTGAAAATATCACAACGCAGCCCGCACCCAGATGTCGCATTGTGCAAGATCATATTATTTCTCATCGTATTTGATTTTAACTTATGCTCCAAGTTAGTTATAAAGTGCACTTAACTCAAACTTAACTATGCTAGTGAATACCAACTTGTGGTAGTTTGTTCGTTATAATAAACTTTTGCACCGAAACGTTGCTTACTATGACAGCTCCGTGAAAAGAATCGCGCAGGCACTCCTGACATTCTTTTGTACAATAACCATCAAGTTCTTTCATAAGTTAGGTACTTGCCCATAACTGAGAGAAAAGGACCAAATAATCAAGTTTTGAATTTTTTTAATAAACTACAAATAGTAAGAAATAAAAACAATTGTTATGACTCACTGGTTCGTTACCGTTCTATAATGAATCATTTACAATAAGACACTTTTCCATGAATTGATACAAATAGCAACAAAAATGGATTTGTTGGGTTCCCTAAATAATGATCGAGCTACACGATAACTGATATTATGCGGGCCATCAGTTAGGACACCTATCCTTACTAAAGAGTCATAGTACTATGACTCTTACTTCTTGTTTTGGCGTTTCTTCTCAAAGGTCGTATTAAGATAGGAAAAACCGGCTCAATCCTTTAAAAAAAATATATTTATGGTCACATGTAATACAATATGCGAGGTTCAATGTCAAGTGAGTGCAGGATGTAAATCGCAGCTAAGAGGTACCTACACATCAATCGCGTTGAGCGGCGGCGGAGCGAGGATATGACGGTCCCGTGAAATGCATCCGCCCGTCGCACAAAGCGCATCCGACCACAACACAAGGACGTATGGAAGGTAAACTACAGTTTGTTCGAAATAAATAAGCCGATCGGAAGTTGTCTGCAAGTGGTTTAGAAGTGGTAAATTTTAATAGAAAGATTCGGTGTAAATGATTCACATTTCTAATTATTTTGATTATACTTAATTAAACGATTTTATCACCGCGGTAGTTTGGAACGGCTAACTTCCGATCGGCTTATTTATTTTGAACAAACTGTACGTGCAGTGTTCGAAACCTGGCTTAGTAGTAAACAAAAAACGCACCAAACGATTCTGGTAAAGCTAGCATACGAGATCATGCAATCAAGACAAAGAAGGAGAAAAGCAAACTCACGAATGCATTAAAAAGTGCCTACCTTAGATAAAAACTTATCAATTATTAGGTACTTACCTTTATAAACAAAATAACCTGTGATAAATAACTAGGTATCTACATAATAAAAATAAAATAACATCGGGTAGTTACTTGACTGATTTGACTTACCTACAGCAGAAGCGTTCATATAATATTTTATTCTCACGTTATTGTCTTTTATTACCTTTATTATTATTTTCGATTGTAATTTAGATGCCTACCGGAATACCAGAACAATGTAGCCTACTTACAGGGTAAGTATAGAAAAGGTTGCAGTATAAATCTAACATCGACGTAATTTAAATAAACGGGATTCGAACTACCTATAAGTGTTATGTATTTAAGAAATTACTATCTCTTATATCTTCATCGAATTCAGCTTGTAATACATAATTTTAACAATTTGATATGGTCGCGAGGTTTTCGTACCTAAATATAACATACCAAAAAATAATTCTAGGGCACTTACCTCTAAACAGCACTACGCATGATATAGAAAGGCTGCATTTCAAGGAAGTTTTACAGCTATACCCTGAAAAAAACGTGTAAAATAAGTAAGGTAAGTGCCTAAAATACACTACAAATTCACAGAGAGTATCGTGGGTAACTAAGTATTAACGCTAATCATGTTCAGCTGCTGCTTGCCGCGGTCAGCCTATGGATGGGTGACCTCATTCCTATTTTAAGCACATCAAGACTCTTCCGAGCGTCGGGGTCAGAGCGTAGCCTTAGAAGCCGAACCTAACAGTTTGGAAAAGGTTGAGCCGGTGATCACCTTCAATTTATAGGTAGGTACCTAGGACAATGTTTGTCATTAAAACAAAAGAAGAAATCGTTAATTACCTAGATCTAAATTATGGGTATATACTTACTCGTAGTTTTCCTGCTCCATGCATAATGGTTATCAGAAAACCATAGAATTGATTATGGGTAGGTAGATATTATTATTTCCGTTCCCGATGACAAATATTTTTTACATCAACTTTCACATAATATATGCACTACACACTTAGACACAAACGAAAACTATTATTGTCTGCAATGAACAGAAAAGCTTGATAATATGAACTTACCCGTAACAAATAATAATATCTATAGAATTTAAATCATTTACAACGCACGTAACTTTTTTTTATTAGACAGCAGACTCCCGCGCGTCCTGCTGAATGTCATGTGCGACTCAGACGCGTCGGCACGGAATAATGCACAGATAATAAAAAAAAATCGCATTTGCTGGACAGGTACGGTATTATTATTTATTTGTTGAAATACAGATAAAAAAACTAATAATAATTTGGAAAAATATAAATTCTAAAAGCATACCTATGTAAAAGAAACTTACGTTTTATTTTTTATTGATCATTGCATTAAACATGGCGGAAGATGATAATTTTCCCGCGCTAAGAAATCATACAGATGCAATTTTTTACACTTTTCGACCTTTATCTGATCATGTTATTGTTATTGTTTTGACGTTTATTGATAAAATATTTAAAAGTAGAATTTCTTTAGGAACACGCTATTTCATGTCATACCTACTGATAGGAGGTATAGTAGATAAAGCTTGACCTCTAGTACTAGAGAACTCGTCTTTATGAGTGGAGGCTTTGATTTTTATTGATCCTTGCAATCTGAACTAATTAGCCAAGTGGTACTGCAAGTTTTTAAAAATATATTTGTTGTCTGAGCCTTCTGTGAACTTTAAACGTGTACGGGGGTGCTCGCCGACCCCTTCCCTACCCCGAGTTCCCTCACTTCTCTCATCTGTGTAATATAATTCTATTTGCAGTTGCAGCCTTTCTGTATGTTACGGACGTAACACGCTAGGTGTCTGTGCTACGTGCCTCACTTGATTCTGGTCTTTTCACTAAACGTCTAAAAGCTTATAGGTAACTTTGCAATATTACCAACCTTGCTATAATGAGCATTGTTTTCCAAATGTTATTGGTTTTATAAACTCTGACGGCAATTCGGTAGATAGCTACGGAAATACGGAATAATGTTGCCTTTTTTATTAAAAACAAAAATAAGTAGTAGTCGTAGTGATTAAAAAAATCTGTTGTTCTCTAAAGAACTACCGATTAATCTACCGTATATGATATGTACGTACATAAAAATATTTGTTGTTGCGTAAATATTGTATAACATGCGATAACCCATAGGTGTAATTATTGTGGTTTATCATAACATAAACATTTCGGTACGAATGAAATAAAATAATCACTTTGTATGTACGTACGTCGGAGTTCGTCCGTACGCACACCTTGCTACCTAACTGAAAACATTACAATAATTAACATATAAAATATTATAACCATGGTTTACCTTACGCCTGAGGAGAAAAACTTTTATAAAGAAAATGGGTACATCATTTTGAAGAATGTTCTCTCTGAAGAGGAATTAAGTGCTATCACTGAACAATATGAGAAATTATTTGAAAGGAAAAACCAGGAGAAGATGGAGAGTTCTTGGGTGGGGACTGACGCTGATGATAGAAAGAACGACTCTAACCACACGGTGAGTTAAGAACTGCATTAAATTAAAGAATTTAAGTGATATTTAGTTGTAGTAGGAGGTGTTGATAATCTCTTGCTTAACCTATTTTATTAAAAAAATAACTGTTCCTTGTACTTCATACTGCATTAGTATACCTTCAAGCAATATGATCTAAAAACGAAAGAAAAGGTACCGCTTCATAATTTTTTTAGGAGTATATTGTTATTGTAATTTAATCGTGTAATTAATAATTTTTATGGATTATTTTAAAATCTGAAAATAAATGAGTAATAATAAAACTCCCTTGTAAAAGAGCGCCAGATTCGAATCAGTAGTGGAAGTACTTAATTGAATTGTGGTGGGCGATTAGAACGACCATGTTCCATCGACTGAATAGGTACCTGGTACCTATTTATCTTAAGGCAGGAAATTAGCTTCAGCAGTCGCTTCTGGTATATCTTCCAGGTAAAAGGAATCCATAACCTGCAATTCCACCACGCAGTGTTCAACTCCTTCCTGTTCAACAAACGGCTCCTGGATTCCCTAGAAGACATCATGGAGACCAGCAACATTGCACTGCACCACACTAAGGCCCACTACAAGCCACCTGAGAAGGGAGCTGCCTATCCCATGCATCAGGTAAGGAACTAAGTACTTACCTACTTGAGCTTGAGTACCTACCTATCCAATCATAATCACAAATTGTAATACCTAGATAGATAGAAAGTAATGGTTGGTTCTGGACTACAAATTAATAGACACAGATATTATTTATTCGTAGGTTCTGAATACCTCATCGCAGCAGAAGACTACTTTTATTTATTGTTGATACTGTATTTTATTCCACAACGAAACAATCATAAGATACTTGTTTTTTTAAATATTCTTTGACCACCTGTGAAATGCCGCCCCCGCCAAAGTGCCGCCCGGTGCGGACCGCACCCCCCGCCCCCCCCCCCCACGCTACGCCACTGACTCTATAATCATTGTTTTTTTTGGTTCTATTACGTCAGCATACCATAACCATAACCATTTCTTTCACATCTGTCTATCTTGTGCTTCAGAAAATAATACTAACATATTCCATGCAGATGCCTATGGCTTTTTCGAGGTGGGATAACTTGAATAATAAGTTTCGTAATAGGTACTGATGTAGGACTTCATTCTCGTCCCCATTAACGATCCATCCCACAGAGGCTTGAAGTCGTCGTCCACCAATCTGCACTTACCTATATAGACCAACACCCACCCTGAAATAAAATATTATTATGATTAGAATTGCCATGTTGATCTCATATTTACAAGCGCAGCTGTTTGAGTTAAGCTGTGCTATTTAATTTTAGCTCCCAAGAAACCTGACGGTCATTATGAAGCTGAATACTATAATAGTAAATTTGCAGTTTATCACATAAAACACACACAGGCGTTCGTGTGAAGTTTAATGTGATATAGTACCTACTTGTTGATAAGTTACTGTTCTAAACTGATCAACGGATCTACAAGATTTAACTGTGCTTGGCACGATCCGTCTGCGGATGGGTGACAATGCTTAAGACATCGAGACCCCTTAGTGCGGTAACGTACGTAAAGCCGTCGCCGACGTCCAGGTTGTCATACAAATATCTCTGAAAATCGTTAGTCAAAAGAGCCTAACAACCAGTTCCGTGACTTGACCCGCGACTTGACCAGTCTATCCTTCGAACATTTGATGATTACATAGGGCTGCGATGATGAGATCACTTCGTTAGACTGGAGGTCTATGATAACATACAGAGTAGGGCAAGGGCAAGGGTTGATGAGGATAATGTGACACATAAAACATTTCAACTGTCATTTGCAGTTGGAGATTTATTACAAGCGTAATTGAATAAAATCCGTTCAATTCAAATTTCAACAAATTGATCTACTATAAGTACCTACGTTCTATAAGTACATCATTTTGCATCCTATACCTACAGAAATTCCTTATAAGATGATTGCATACAAACAATAACAAGCACACCCTAGGACTCGAACTAGTCCATTAAATTTTTTTTTTTTTTTTAGACGTGTCACCAAAAAAAAACTTAAACATTAGCACGCTAGTAGGTATTTATTAATCTAGAGCAGGTTTCAATTGCACGCTGAAAATCAGCGACAGCAGGCTTGAAGAACTGCTATAGATACTTAATATAAACAATAGCTACTCACGACCCTGTTGGTTGAAGCGGTGATGGCACTGATGGTCAAGAAAGTCGCAGTAGGTATCGAAGGTCCTGAAGCCGGGGTTCAGGTCATCTCCGGGTTTACCCGTGCAGTGTACTCTCCAGAGGCAGCCATGTAAGTCAGTGTAATGTGAGAAATGTGCACATACGTGCTTTATCCTAGAAACAGATTTATACAAAAAATATATATACCTAGTTTAGGTCGCTGGGGCGTAGATATAAGGTTTAAATCAATTGGTCCCGTATTGTAATTGAGTAAATAATTATGTATGTTTTCGGAATCGATGGTCATTATTTTCGTTGATGTTTACCAACTAATCCAGAAACCATCTCTTAAGCATCTATTAGACATAAAACTGATGAAAATCGATTTATTATAAACAACTCAGTTAAGCACGAACTTGCATCTTAAACTTACGAAATAGTTTCCTCTGACTGACTGATCTATCGACGCAGAACCCAAAACTACTAGTGTAGAAACTGAAATACGGACTCAAAGCCACCACAACACAGTTGAGGGAAAAGGCGAGGAATATCATCATGAGGGTGATTTTATATTATCTAAAACAGATTCGAAAACTGTATTGTTTTTTACTTTTTGTTGTTGTATGTATTTATGTTATATGCTGACGTTATATTATTATATGATCGTTGTTCGAATAGAACATGTAATTGTTGTTTTCTACATTTTTATTGATCAGATCTTGACCGAAAAAAACAAATTTTAATTACCTAATTAACAATAAATAATGATGATGATCATCACAGTTTTGCAATTGAAGGAGAAATCGGTAAATAGGTATGTAATGGCCAGATAGAGTGACGATTTGCGGAAGGCAGCAACTGGATGAAAAGAGCTGAAAATCGGGCTCTGTGGCGTTCATTTAAAGGAGTCGACGTCTAGCACTGGACGAATATGGGCTGATGATGATGAAGATGATGAATTTAGACCCATTTCCTACCTACTATATAATACGTCAGTGGATTTCGGAATACCTTTGAAGGACATAGTTGCACTCGTCGCCACAAATGGTGGGCTTCTTCGTGGTAGATATACCAGGGGCCAGTGTTGTCGTGGTGAGCACCCACTCCCCGTCTGCCCAGTACGGCTCGTAACCGTCATTCGGATTGTAAGCAAAGTACTTTTTTTTCTCTATATTCGCCTTGATTGCCTTGTAATCCTCTGTTGTGCGGCGTTCCTTGCGTTCCTTGCGATCACCTTGTCCACTGCGCATTATGTTAACGAACAAATATTACGAACCATTCAGATGCAGCCAAAAAATTATGTAGACTGGTTATTGCCGTTCAGTAGTGATTTATGCTTATTAGTAACTAAAATATTAGAATAATGGTACGATGTACGATGATTATTGTAATAAGGTACGATGAGGTTTACGTATCCTTCCTTAATGGATAAAAACCCCAAATAAAAAACAATAATGATAAAAAAAAAATATTACGAACCATTTAGTCTAAATTCTATTTTAGTAAAACTCTAACACTTAGTGACTGACAGACAACACACAGCTTTAGCTGAAGGGTCTGGAAGCGGGATAGGTACCTATTCTCCAGAGGAGTAATGTGTTATCAACATAACACAGGGGAGCAGTACCTAATAGACACGGTACTATAATTACTGTAAGATTGCGAGAAGATAACGCAGTAAATAAAGACAGTTATTCAACATTAGGTCAAGAGAGATAAGAAGAAAAAGTATTGAACTAGGTAAGTACTTCTTAACAACAAGATTTGTGAAGTTTTCCGCGGTAAATTAAATAATACATCGGTACTAGCTTCGTTGAAGCTGCTTGTGCCAAACAGTAGGATGACTCGTGCAAGGCAGAGGCTGTTCGAGGTCCCTACGGCCCGCTCTAATTTAGGCAAGTAGCTAGAGCTATAAAATTAGTGTTGGGCGAAGAATTGATATTTTCAATTGTTCATTGCTGGAATTTGTGAGGGTGACTACTGACATCACCAACGCTGGCTTGCAATATAGTTGAATAATATGTTATTTTTGTTTATTATTTTATTACTATTATTTTATTTTATTTTAAAATTCTATTCCTAATACTGAGTCAATTTTTGTTTATATTTTAATTTGATGATTATAAAACTGTTTTGTGTGACAACATTATCGCATTGGGTGAAAACCTGTTAAGATGATGATGATATTGCAAAAAAAAACAAGGTACCTTCATACCATCGGGTTCGATTCCCAAAGGACACAAATATTTATGTGATGATGGAAATAAGTGTTTGTTTGGGAGTTTCTTATGTAGGTATTTTAAGGATTTATTAACAAAAAAAGTATATATGTATTGTATCCATTGGCTAGTATCCATATTACACACTTTGCTTAGTTTAGGCCTAAATGGTGTGTAATACCTATTGTTTCAAAATATTTATTTTAGACAGCGAAGACAGTGGTACCTACTAGGTAAAATGGAAGTCAAAAATATTTTTCCATGGGATACTCAGCATTATCACTGAACCCGTGTTTTCTCTCGGATTGAGAGTTTTAATCCACCACGCTGACCTGCAGTGGGCAGACTTTTGCATGCCGTCGAAAAACTTCTTACGTATTCACAATTCGTGAATGTGAGGACTAGAATCCAATGGTCACATCACTATGCTATCACTTACCTACAGAGCTAGAATTACAGATATTTCCGTTGGACTTCATAATCAATATATCCTACGCGATAAATTATATATAGATTATTTTCTTTACTACTAAGATTACCTGTCTGCATTATGGAAGACGATGCACCAGTGCACTGAAACATAAAAAGTAAATTTAAAAAAATATCTGCGCTCACATGATCGCAAGTCCGACGCCCTAGCCATTAGGCTACCGCCGCTTCCCGCTGCGCAGGCACTACGTACTACATTTTCAGATCGGTTAGCAGAATCCCTAAGATAGCACAGCCAGATTAGAGCCCTCCGGTGGCACCCGGTTCATCTACTACGATACGAGAGATGTAGATGCTAGCTGGCTCTCGTTCCGTCGTCTTCTGGTCAAGAAACTTGGTCGCAGTATGAGGCGAAGGCTTCGACCGCGCTCTCGCTCCCAACTATGGATCGAACTACGACTGGAAGTGGTTACCATCAAATGCCGCAACGAGATCAGGCCTGTTGTTCTGTCCAAGCTGGAGATAATTCCAGGCATTGGCTCCCGAAGTGTGTGACAGTCAACCGGACGTACGTTATGTTGCGAAAGAAATACTTAAATTATAAATACAAAACATTATTAATAGAATTACAAAAAAAAACAGCACTAACAACACACTGCAAATAAAATGGCAAAAACCTTCTTCATATTATAAGTAACTTCAACAAAAGAAACATGGATTTCACTAAACCAATCTTCAATCAATACGAAATTAATAACACAAAACTAATGACACGGTTTATTTTCACCACACAAAGGTGAACAAAAGGTTCATTATTTTCTTTTAATTTTGTCGGTCAACTGTCGACTGTCATTGACTGAATGACACAAACTAATTTGATGAATCAAACTTGAAGCATGCTTCATGCTTACCATGATAGTGTGGACCGGACATCAGGGTTATACTTTACGCTCCCCTGCACTAGAATTTTCTCCTGCATCTTGGGTGCATTTCGAACAAGTATTATTTAATGACGATAGTTACCTACCCTTGATTCAGTCTTGGATACAAACCCACGCTCTGAAAATAAGAAAGCTTGCTCGTAAACGCCTAATAGCCATGTAACCGTAAATTATTATAGATATAACTTCGATGTAACATGATTATGTAGGACTACGAACATTAACCGTTATTCTCTTAACCAGCGGAATCCAGTGACAGAGCGGTGGATTTTCTGTAATTCTATGGTAATTTATTCACAAGGCCCATATTTCGGTTATCTCCTTCAAAGGGCTTTTACTACTGTAAGACGCTTTAACAATTACGTCTATTTTCAAACAGCTGTCTATTAAAGTTCAAGTAAGTATAAATTCCAAGGTTTCAAATTGGGTTATTCTAATAATAGATATAACTTATCAGACGTTATATTATTATCAAAATATCCTAATTTGAAACTTTCGGGTATTAAACTAATATTCATATATTTTCATCGTTCAGTCGAAATAGACAACCATAACCACATAGTGTCTGCATCAACTCATTTACATTTCCACTGTTGGGCATAGGCATGACTCTTTATAGTCCATTTCGTTGGCTAAGTGCGAGTTGAAAATTTTCACACCGTCGAGAGAAAAAAAACAAATATCAAGTATTACGTTTTTCTGACAATATTTTGCTTCACCGTTAAAATCGAGTAAGAATAAGAATAATGTTTATTAACCATATAAAATGAACATATTTTATTACAAGACGGTGTTATTTTAAACATTAAGATAAATGTACCTGTACCTAATTAAATTAATGACCTCCACACTAGGTCAAGCCCATCTCGTAGAAGCCTATTGGCAATATATTGTCTCCAGTTGCACGTGGTGTTCAATACCGAACAATAAACACATTATTTATTTTAAAAGGATAGTAACTTTTACAGTTTTTAATTTAAAAGAGTTAAAAAATTACATAATTAACTAAATATGAGAGAGAGAGAGAGAGAGAGAGAGAGAGAGATGCCAATGTAATGGCAGATGCGTGCCGTGGATACACACTGGAAACCTTCATGACTTTACACTCCATGGTTTACCCCCAACCAGTTCACTGTGTCACTGTAGGGCACAAGTCTCCTCTCAGAGTGAGAGGGGTTAGGGCAACTATAAATATATTGTGTACATTGTAAAGTTATTGTAAAAGTTTTATTTTAATACATTTTATTTATTATTTAATATTATATTATTCTTACAAGTATCTGGGCCGGACTATATACATACATTTTGAAACAACTCCTTTGTGTAGGTAATGATAATTAAACTTAACAAATAATTTCTATGTTGTAAATCATGCTAGAAACTTTAAAAATATATTTGCCATTATAGGAAAGCGGAAGCATTTTACAGCGGCCACTACCATGAGAAGGGAGAGTGCAACAAATAACAAATTGTGTGGATTAATCTCTTTCTAAATTAACGTTAACAAGATATTTTAGCAACTCTACTTCGAGTTACGATTCGATGAACCTATTAGGTTCATACATTTAGTTTTAAGTTTAATTCTTTTGCATTCGACTCTAATATCCTAACTCTTTCCTAAGTTATTCTACTTTCTGCTATGTTTTCCTATTTTCTGTCTTACTCAAAACTACGTTAACCTATTCATATCGTTCTCCTTCTAGCATACGGTGCGTTCGTAGTCTACCATGCTCTGTTCTAACTCTACGTTAGTTACCTACCATTAACTAAATACGCTTCTGCACGGACCCTACTCTGCTTGTTTTTTTTATTTCTTATTATACGGGCCTATGCTAGACTTCTCGCTGCAGAATCCCACGAACTTGGGGTACTCCGTGTGCGTGCTCATGAAGGCCTTGATGAAGTTCCTGGCTCTCGTATTTAAGTCATGGCGCTCGAACTCTATTATCTCGCGGTAACATTTGCCTCTATAGAGGATCATCCAACCTGAAATATAAACTTATTGTAATAAATCAGGTTAAGGTCTCGGTCAAACTACAGGTACATAAGAAACAATCTATGAATATTACTATTTTACCCATTATGGGCAAAACAAAAAATAAAATCCTTTGCCATTGAGATAAAGTTACACTTAATTAGTAGAATATTGAACTGTATTTTTTTGCATTTTCCATGCTAAGATTATAATAGCTATGAAAGAAAAAACAATTACGCTGAATGCCGCTGCAGTCCTGGCTTTTGAGCTGACAAAAATTTGCAAACGTCTTATATTCATAGAATTTGTTTCTGCCGCATAATTCACCATACCTGCATCAACAAATAATTTCACTACTTAATCAAAAAAATAGATTATTATAACAATAATAATTACTTATAAATTTTGACAACATTGGTCCAATAGTTGATGGTTCTATCTTCTTGGGCAGCCAAATGCAGTGCTGCCAGTCCATTCTTAGACTGTTGGTCTACTTCTGCATTATGCTCTAATAGTAATGAGCACATAGTAAGTTAAATTAAAAACTTAGGCATATTATAAGAGTTAGGTACTCCTGCCGAATGAGCAGTTAAACAAAATGCCTTAGTATTGGTGGATCGTGTTCTTGTTGGCGCTACCACATGTTCAGCTAAATAAGGATGCGGTCTCCTTCCTTATAATGGCATAAAAATCATCCGGTCGTGCTACAGCAAACAAACAAACAAAAAAGCGGCGGTAGCCTAATGGCTAGGGCGTCGGACTTGCGATACTGCACTACCGACGTGAACCCACTCGTAATACAAGCATTTAACTTAGTACGAGGGTTTAACAAGAATACTAGTAATGTGCGACCGACATTGCTGGTAACCTTTTAAAAAAAACTATACTATATAATAATTATATCACATTGTTTTCTTCGAAAAGTCGGGAAAAGTGTGGTGATGATGTTAAAACCATAATTCGCCGATACGTCACAACGGATACGGAACAGAGGATAAACTTTTTACGTTTTACTAGAACAGATCATAATTCTGGACTGCTTCTGGGCGAAATGGGAATATCCAAACACTGGGTACCTAATATCTAATCTGCAATCAAACACCCTTGAGTAACAGGATATCTTGAATAACCTTTGTCGCCAAGCCTGCAGCGTAAAAGTAAAAGGCGTACTAAACAATATAAAAAAGAAATATACTGACTCGGTGTATACTTTAGAGCATCGGGTCCCACACATAAAGTTCGCGTCGGACTTGTTGGACGGGCGGGGATCGAACACCCAGTCCCCGTCCTCCCAGTACGGCTCGTACCCGTAGGTAGGGTCATAGCTCATCCCTCGCTCCGGACCCCCCTCTATACTGGGTAAGTCCTCCAGGTCGATTTTGGGTTTCCCCGGCTGCGGCTCCATCGGTCGTGCCTGTCTAACAATTTGAAATAACAGTTAATATGTTCTATACAGTTGATTAAACATACCATCACGCCTGTATTCCCCGAAGGGTGAGGCAGTCCAGGCTATACAGTTTATTAATATATTCTATCTACTTATTACATTTTATCTATCTGGTACCTACATACATATAACACAGGGACCTTGCTTCATGTTGGAGCATATAATAAGTCCTCACCGGTTATTAACTAATCTAGATGATGACAGTCCTTATGACACGGGAAGTCACAAGTTTAACAGTCAGACTGCAGCCATGACAATACCGTGAACCCACCACAGCTCAGCAGATGCAGTTAGTCAAAGCTGGCTATTTTATGTACAATACCTTCGATTGCCGCAGGACTTCCGCTGCCAGAATCTAAAGATTCCAACCTGCACCCATTTGCCACCCACACAACCACTTTTAGTTCGATTCTTCGCCTTTCCATGGGGATGTAAGCTTCTTGCATTGTCCACTGGCAGCCATTCCACTGGCAAATCAATGTATATATAAACATCATTATTAACCGGCAGACTGCTCAACTGCAGGCCGTCGGCAACCGGGGTGCGGCAAATCATCATCGACCCATTACATTGTCCCACTACTGGGCTCGGGTCTCCTCTCAGAACGAGAGGGATTAGGCTATAGTCCACCACGCTAGCCTACTGCGGGTTGGCAGATTTCACATGCCGTCAAAAAAATCTCTCAGGCATGCAGGTTTCCTCACGATGTTTTCCTTCACCGTTGAAGCGCGTGATAATTAATTATTAATACGCACATGTCTTCGAAAAGACAGAGATGCGTGCCTTGGATTCGGACTCTAGACCTTTGACTTGGGAGTCCAATGGTCATATCACAAGGCTATCACTGCACAGTGCAAGTAGGGTGCGGCAAATAGGGTCTAACTACGACTGCATATCGTACCTTCACGGCGACTCTCGTACGTCCTCGCTTTTAAAAGACCTAACCCACTATACACTTGCTAGAATGCTGTCTGTGTCCGCATGGATAAATGTATCGGTGCTGTCTTGACGATAGTTATTTTTAATATTATCATTGTCTTTTATTCACCAATTCAGCAGCAATTATGGCACAATTTTTATAACAGTTCTTTGAGAAACTATTTGGCAATAAATTTATAAAATAACTTACTCATCAATAATATAACAAGACTTATCAAATGTAGATTAAAATCCATAATTCATAAAACGCTTTCATCCGTGACATGGAGCTTGTCAGTTAAACTATCTCATTTATATTTAAGTGGCTCACTATTTAAAATTGGCTCAAGTACATTACTTATTTACTCGTATATATGGATCATTTAATTGTTTCTATTATTATATAAGCAGCGAACGAACTAAAATAATCCAATACAATGCCATGCATTACAATTCTAATACCCGTTTGATTCTAGGAACATAACTTTGCTGGCTCACCATATTTGTTTTAGAATCGTTCTAAAGTTAATTGCGTTTAGTTTTACGATCTACAGCAATTGTATACCTACTCGTAGCGACACTCTTCATCAATATTCAGATTCGATAACATTGTAATGTTTATTTTTCTTTAAGTAATTGTTTTTTTAATTTCTCAATGTTATTTATTCGTTGTAAGATATCTTCGATACTTACATTTATTCTTTAAAAGGAGATCACGATAATGATGGATTCTTATTATTCGTTGCAGTACGGGACCAATGTATACCCACTTAACGCATACGGATACCTAGGCCAAAATAGTAATCACGGGAATTTGAAATCTTAAATAATAATATTATTGAAGGAATGAAGTACGTAATAACCTACCAACTTTATACATATTTGGTATGAAAATAGACAGTTCTAGTAAATTTAATTATATAAGTTTTCTACGTAATTATTATTACCTATAGCTACCTAAAAAGCGAGCATCCCCGGAGAATTTGAAAACAGCTAACAGGAAGGGCGCCACTGGCGCGAGCGGACGGCGCATCAAACCAAACCTAAGCAAGCTCAGAATACGAAATTACCTCCTCAGCTAATACGTAATTTTCACGTTGAATAAATTATAAACGACATTATTTTGTTCTTAAAAAAGATAACGAAACCTTTTAAAAGAACTCCCTAAATCCCAGGGCGGGCTTCTGTATAATTCAATTACATAAATTCACGACTGACGACTGAATTCTGAATAAGAAATTATTGAAATGGCAACAGGTAACTTGATTTACTGAAAGGCCTGACTGGGGGTGATTTCAGTGGGTCTTTTTTTTTAGTTTCACGGCTCATTATCGACGATTGAATCAAGTCTGAAGGTCGACAATTTAATTTTAAGTGTCTCCATTTTTTGCGAAGATCATCGAAGGATTAAGCTATCACTTAGATTAGAAGATGATCATACGTTTCATGATTGAGGCATAATCGAAATGTGTGTACTAAGTTTCGTACTCCAGTTCAATTATAGTTGTATATTTGTCATTACGTCGTAATTGGGTTTACATTTGACATCAGTATTCCCGCATGAAGGAGACTAAGTATTCGCTTCGTCGCCTCAATATTATTCGATTGGCTGGCAAGAACCGTTAGATGTTTACGAGTGATTGTAAACCGCACTCTATCGAAACAGCTTCGGGTTGCGAGTTCCAATTAAAATCCTTTCAGATTTAATGAGACTAAGAGACCTATCCCTTAAGAAAACAATATTATCTATTATTTTAACCACATCTAAACTACCAAACGTAGTATCCTGTCCAACTAGACACCTCTACTAGTTACTTAGAGAGTAGTTTTTAAATACAAAATGTTTCAAAAACTTTTCTGTGACGATATCAAACGCAAGGTACGACGTATTTGAAACCAATCTTCACCGCGCTCATTATCATTGCTTCACAGCAAAATAATTTATTTCAATGAGTTACATTCCAAGGCGATTGTAAATTTTGTCGAGCTTATTCCAGTGCCAGACTTAGTTGTTACCGGTAAATACTTAAGCAAGTAAGCATTACATAAGTATTTGATTTGCGTAACAACGTGCGCACGGGAATCCACACATGACGGAATAATTATTATTTGCCTCAGAAACAGACCTATTTGCGTAAGACCCGAGCGAACCTTGTCTAAATATATTTTGCCGCGTAATGTCTTTATTATAAATAATTAATTACAAATTATTACATCCTGTGTACGTTCCTATGTATATAGGTTCCCGCAATTCATTTCGAGTTGTGTCTTTCAAAACTTCATCTTGTTTCACAGAAAGTAGTTGTTGAAGTGTAAAGACTTGTAACATCCGCAAATGGATGATATTTCTACATCAATAGAGAGATGAGTTTTGAATTCCGGATAGCGGTAGCAGTTTGATGTTAAACACTAATATCAATAACTGTAACATACCAAAGAACATAAAATATGTATGTAGCAGGAAGGTGCGCGGACTCGTGTCAACACGCGACCGTTATAAGAAAGTAATATTCCAGTGTTTGCGCGCTAGCCGCGCCGCCCGCCCCGCGCACGCTCGCGCCGCCCGCCCTGCGACTATTGTTTGCCCCACTCCGGATCATTTATCTTTTGTTTAATTTGTATCAATATCGAGCCGGTGAGTTTGCGCGCCGTGATTTCTTTGCTGTGCAGTTAAACAGAACATTACTCTTGGGATGTTTGTATGGCACCGGTGTGCACAAACAATCGCGATGCAAGCCAACTACAATAACTACGGGAATATATTATATTTCCTTTTAGCTTTACTACTACTGCAATTTGTAAGGAAAACACATGTTGAGTGTAAACTTTTCGTTATATATCTTGTCTCAAATGTATAAGTTACGCAGCTGAAGGGTTTGCGAACGAAATTATATATAAAGACAATTCTGTACATAACAATCATATAACGTAACTTAATACTAAGAGTTAGTAGTTAGCTTACGCTGTATCCGCATTAGGGGACATTAATATGTGGAAAAAAATAGTGTATAAACACTACTTATTTATAAGAAAGTATACTTAGATACTCCGATGTTTTTGCGCCTAAGGAAGATATAAGCATTATGTAAGTTCTTGACTCCTCATTAGTCTAGTGGTCCTAAGCGCAACTGCTTCGCTAAAGATCCTGGATTGGATTTCCAGGTAGAACAGTGTTGAATATTGGGTTTATCTGTGAAATTCTCAATAAAGAAAACAACACGACTTTTTTTACTATTTTTCACCTAGGAATAGAAAAAAATCAGGTTCTTATGTTACAAGTTTAAATAATGTATAATTTATTTATTTAATTAATTACAACGGTCTTTTAACCAATTAAAGTAACTAATATATATAAACTGTAGGAAATTAACAAAAAAGGCTAACAACACTTTCATAAATTCCTCTCACAGTACTTCTGATATACCAATAAGATAGCTTATACATGTATATAGGCATAAATAGATATTTTTTTATCTAATTTTGAGTCGCCCCGTAGTGTGAGAAAATGAATATCTATAGGTAGACTATAATATGACACGTAATGTACTGAAGTTACTTAGACGGAGAAAGAAATATTGAAGTTTCGACTAGGCTTACTTGTAATTTCAGACACGTCGTAAAAGACTGCCTGGGGAAAATGGTTTCTGTTTTATATTTTAGTTAATAGATTTGTTAAGCGAGGGGTAGAGTACACTACATACCTACTTAAACTTAACAGTTATTCTTAAGAACCGTGTCTTATACCAGCTGGCGAAGTATAAGACTTACTCGACCTTTTTCTCTCACGTCAAATTGCCAAAATCCGTGACAAAATTGTGTAAGTGCCTTACTATTTTCGGTAAACTAACTCAATCTTAATAAACTAACCCAGTCATCTCACACTATTTTACGTTATATAAAAGTTCTAACAACGCATGCAACTCCAAGTTGGTGGCTTATAGATTTCCGGACACCCTTAACATCCGATTCCAGATCGAAAAACTATATTACATAACATAACATACCATCACGCCTGTATTCCCCGAAGGGTTAGGCAGAGGTGCACTTAATGTACACCCACAGTTCGCCGGTATGTTTGGGTCGCATGTAATAGGGGGCGAGCCTATTGCCATTCACCGGGCACAAATCCAGACTCCGAGCTGCTACTGAGAATTTCATAGAAAAACTCAATACTCGACCTGGGGATCGAACCCAAGACCTCTAGCGTAGCAGTCGCGGTTGGGACCACTAGACCAACGAGGCAGTCAAACTATATATACATTGTTTATTATAACATTACTTTACGTTAAACAAAATCTAGAAGACGCCATACCGTGAAAGTAAAGAGTCACACAGGTGTCTCCGCTCGACATAACGGTCATTAAATTAAAACGACAAAGATGAACATAACTCAGAGAACTCATATCATAATTCTCAACAAAGTCGCTGGCTTGTAATTCGGCTGCACGCGTCCCGTTCTCCGTGATATATCGCCCGGGATTCTGCGCGGGAATAATTTTTCCCTCGCCTTTTCAAATTCACCCGGCCCGCTGGCTGTTCACACATGACAAATTGCATGCACACTTATACATGTAGGTACACACTTGACACACAAATTATCTTTATTGACTCACTGACACATAAATCTTAGTAGGCTTATATTTATGGTAGAGGTTTGTCAGGATCAGTAAAATATTAGCTTTTTTTCTAAGGTTCAGCAATAATATTTATTTGGCTCAATATTATTCTAAAAGTGCAGACGATCTCAAAAAAAGGCCAAGTTAAGAGCATCCTTCGACGATCGTGCATGAGAAATTGAGAAGGTTAATGAACGTAGATGAAGCAAAATTTACTCCTGCGGCGGACGTGGTAAACCAGGATCGTAAAAAGCGGAAATCTACAGTCTCTGCCTATCCCTATGAGAGGCCAGACATGAATATAGGTACGTATCCTGAACTATCCTGTAAGATTTTCGATGCCCTCAAAGGAAAGTATCGATTAAAATGTTATTTATTTACTAGTCGGTTCCTACATAGGTATTCTTTGTTACCAAATCGTACAAGACCTACCTTATAATTATATACCAGATATCAACTAAAAATGTACCTACCCACGCGTGAATTGGAGCCACCACCATACAGCAGTTTAACAGTTTAATTAATTACAACAAGGCCAACTATTTTACTGTACACTAACTTGTGACCTAACGACCTGTCTCCAACATCATACATCATATGGTTTACTACAACTTCAAAGTCCATATTAGTTAGAAGTGCCTACTAATTCATGAAGATCTTGTTACGATTATTAACATAATGCTTTAATCTTCACATTATGTTAATTGTTACGTATGTATAATAAATGTTATTGCGATAAGCCATAGGCGACCTACAAATATCTTTGATAGCTATTTTATCTACTGGATTAAGGTTTTTTTTAAGTCGTTCACTAATGTGTCCAGTAGATTTGTTAGAGAATGGGAATGAGCGGCAGATACGCAAAAACCAGATAAACACGGCATGTCCATTAGTGCTTGCTCAAACTGTGTTCTTTTTCTTGAACCGTTTTGAACTTTCTATTTGGTGCTTTGATCTTTGTTTTGGAGACAAATAATATTGCTCTAGAGGAGATCCTAAGATCTAGATGATATCAGTACCTATTCCAAATATGTGTATAAGTGACTACAGGCTGTGTTTTCGAATGAGAATTGTCAAGTTCCCAATATCATGATAATGATATCTAATATAAGGTAAATTTACATGCAAACTGACTGTCATAACAGTAACACCAATCGCTACAGTTATCAAACCTTGCCATTTTCACTAATGAAAGCATGAATATCTACCCACCCTTAATAAAACCTGACGCTAGACTGCCCCCTACGTCTTAAGGAGTGAACTTTAAAAGCACAACACTGCACTACTCCTACGTTACATTATGCAGTTTACTTCGAGGAAATGCCAAATGACGTCAAAGTTTCTTACACTCCGCTAATGCTATGTATTGTGATATTTTAAAACAGTATTCATTCTTATTTTTGTAGAATGACAGAAACCGGTGACAACAAGCTTTATCGCACTATTAAACTAAGCGCCCGATAACGGCGAGTGGTTGTTATGTACTTAGGCAATTGTCGTCATATTAAACACGATTACGCAATACGCATACAGCTTTACTTTTCTCTATAGTATGTAGGTAGATTTTGGAATTATTTCACTCAACTCTATGTTGGGCTGCTAAAATCTTAGTCCTTTATCCAGTAAACGCCCTGGTAGCTACCATCCCGTCCTTTGGGAGTCATTAAGTAATTAAGATATGTATATTGTAAATTATTCAGAAACCTATGGAATACCTGAGCCGTATCCGTAAACACACTTTCCGACGAACGCACTTAGGTAAATATACAATTTTCTACAAAAAATCGCAAAAATGGGCATTCGTCAGTACAATAAATCACCGTCCGTAATAGGTAGGCTGCCCAAAATTATACTTACGTAAATCATAAAAAATGTCTGGAGCGGTCATCAAGCGTAGATAGTGGAGGACAAGTCCACATCAATCAAACTTAGCGTCGGAAAGGCGCGACTGATACGAAACTGAGGCAGGGATGTTTCAGTACTAAGGTACCTTTAAACATTTAAGCATTTTTTTTAGTTTAGGTGTGCTACTTGTGATGTGTTACAGCTTTTTTTTCTCTGTCAGTAACTCCGGTTGACATTATGCCAGATTTGCAAGATTTTGTTGCAAAATAATCAAAAGTATCTATCTACCGACGACGTATACCCATCGACATAGCTTAATAGTCAAAAAAAGTCAAAGGCATGGACCTAAATTAATGTGGGGATAAAATTAATTTAATATGGTTTGAAGGCGGTTTTCCTTTTTTTAAGATATTTTAGCATCGCATCAAACAGTTGTCAGGCCCGACAGACCGCCAGCTCTGCACTACGTCCATTCCTCCTCACTTTTGATAGCTTCGTCATATTATATTCAGGTCGTGTATTGAACACGCAGCAACACGTCTGTAGATACCCTTCAGAAGTCTAAGATCATACAAAATTGCTGAGTTCGGGTAAATTTTTCGTTCAGCCTATTCACGAGAATTTCTGCCAAACGATTGCATTTGCAAGATATTACATAACAGCCTATCCGTTCAAATAAATTAGAATGGGGTGGTGAAAATGCAAGAACAAGAGACTTATTAACTCTGTGGTGGGTAGATTCAGGGTTAAGCTGTAATACGTAGAGATAACTATCCGGCGTCTAACTTACACATAGGTATAAAAACAACACAAGACGTCGCTGTCAAAATGCGTCTCAAGCTTAAAATTCTGATATAGACTCAAGTCGAAGGTATATCGGACTCGTAACGAATAAAAGTCGCTCTTGCCTTACCTCGCCCTATAGTTACAGCCACGATTGACATTCACCACGACCATGAAAGAGGCCATAATGTACGATTTGCCAAACTTCTTGGCAGTATATGATTAGGTATAAAAATGAGACAAAGTTGTAGTATAGTCTGGTTATAATTATCCAAAGGTGCATCTTATATACTAACGACTACGTGTTGATCACGGATAGTAGAAACATTTAATAGATATTGAACGTGCGATAAAGATCATAAGATTGCGATGTAGATTGTAGATACAGCACAAAGATATTGTACTGTAACAGTACACCCCCCTTTAAAAAAAATTATTATGGTAATAGTGTTTACAATATAAATTTGACCTAAACCTTACTAGTTATTTGCTGATGTATATAAATAATAATGCTATTGTACGCGGTGGAATTTGATGACGCCTGTTGTGGTGTGATTTGCTGACGTATGTAATTTTGACTTAGCTGTTGCACGAGTGTTTATTATTTTTTTCCGTTAAACTCTTCATTCTTCTGTCCAGTGTTTTCATTATGCCGTAAAGTAGGATCACGCCGATTGTTAAAATAATCTGTCCCATTGCAACATTTCTTGTCCACCGTAAGTCCTCCTGGATCAGGTTACGGAGTTTGTCCGCTTCGTTTTGATTGAGGCAACTGTCCGTATTGTATGTTATCTGGTCCTTAGAACTTTGATTTCCCATTTTAGATGTCTTGTTGTTACGAGTAGTTGTGAATTAATGGTATATGTTAAGATCTATGTTAATATATATACGAATAGCTTGCTTATATCAGCGATTTTTATAGACGTACTACTGGCTTTACTTTACGTCCCGATCGTGTAGTGTACGTGTGTGAATGTCTGTAGAAATCCTTTGAATCTGGCACGTAGTTTGATTCGTCATTGATCATGAATGCTGGTTTCAATCTATCAATTGATATCACTGTCTCTTTATCCCTAATTCTAATGCAAAATGTTTTATCTGTTTTACTAATTACTGGGTAGGGTCCTTCATACGGCGGTGTCAGGGCTTTCTTAATTCTATCACACCGAACAAATACGTGTGAGCATTCTTTGAGTTCGGGATGCACAAATATAGCTTGGTTGTGGTTTTTTCTTTTCGGAATTGATGTCATTTGTGTGATGTCCTTTTGAATTTGTTTTACAAACTCTTCGTACGTTGATAACTGTGCTGCTGATGACTCAAAAAATCCTCCAGGGAGTCGTATTGGCGTTCCATATGTCATCTCTGCTGAACTATAACCTGTGTCTTCTCGCAAGCTACTCCGCAACCCGAGTAAAACTGTTGGAATTTCTTTTAACCAATTTTCGTTGGATTCTCTTGTCATTAACGCCACCTTTAAAGTTCTATGAAATCTCTCTATCATTCCATTGGATTGCGGATGATAAGGTGTTGTCCTAATTTTATGTATTCCCAAAAATTGTGAGAGTGACTCAAATATTCTTGATTCAAACTGTCGGCCTTGATCCGTAGTAATGCGCAATGGACATCCAAAACGAGTAATCCATCCTTCGAAAAGTGTCTTGGCTACTGTTTCTGCAGTTATATCTTCTACCGGAAATATTTCGGGCCATGACGTACAACGATCTATGATTGTGATTAAATATCTCTTCCCTTGTGAAATCGGAAGTGGTCCGACGATGTCAATATGTAAATGTTCAAAACGTTGCGCTGTCATAAATGTACCAGGAGGTGATATCGTATGTCGTTGTATTTTTGATTTTTGGCAGGCTATACATGATCTACACCAATTATTGATATCTTTGTTCATATACGGCCATAAATACCTTTGGGTTATCATTTTTCTCGTAGTTCTTTTTCCTGGATGGCTCATACCATGAATGGTATCGAAAATTTGTTTGCGAAATTGCTTTGGTAAGTAGGGGCGGCTTTTTCCAGTAGACGTGTCGCAGGTGATGTTTATTGTGGAACCCGGAAGCGTAATGTTTTTGAATTGTAATCTTTTATTGTCACGTAATTTACTTAGTTCATTATCTGTTGATTGACATTTTTCCAATTCAGCGTAATCGATAGGTGATGGCACGTATATTTCCTCTATTCGAGATAAGGCATCGGCGGTAATATTGTCACGTCCGCTTATGTGTTGAATGTTGGTACTGTATTGTGAAATGAAATCTAACTGCCGGACCCGTCGCGGTGTATCGTTTGATGATGGTTTTTGGGAGAATGCGTATGTCAAAGGTCGGTGATCCGTAAATATTGTAAATTCTCTTCCCTCGATTAATCTGTGAAAATGTTTGACGGCCATGTATATTCCTAACAGCTCTCTGTCAAACGTAGAATATTTTTGTTGAGTTTCGCTCAATTTTTGTGAAAAAAAACCTAATGGTTCCCAATTGCGTCCGGATTTTTGTTGTAAAACTCCACCAACGCAAGTAGCACTAGCGTCGGTCATGAGCACTAGTGATGCGTTGCGGGAAGGATGCGCTGTTAACACTGCGTTTTTCATGCTTTCCTTGCATTTTTCGTAAGCTTTGTCTGCTTCCGTTGTCCAAGGAACAGGTGAATTATCGTTCTTTTTTGAACCATGTAGATATTCGTTTAAAATTCTTTGATTTTCCGCTGCGCGTGGAATATTACTTCTGTAGAAATTGACCATGCCCAAAAATCGTCTTAATTCTTGAATTGTTTTCGGTTTGGGAAATTCCATGATTGCTTTGTAATTTTCTTCGGTAGGTTGTATTCCTTGGCTCGTTATATGATAACCTAAGAAATCTATTTCCCTTCTGAGAAATTCGCATTTTTCGAGATTAATGGTTATTCCATCCTCGTGTAAACGTTTGAAAACCGTTTCTAAATGCTGATAATGCAAATCTTCGTTGTCCGATGCGATGAGACAGTCGTCTACAAATATAAATACGAAGTTTAAATCTCTAAATAAGGAATCCATGAATCGTTGAAATGTTTGTGCCGCATTGCGTAATCCGAAAGGCATTCTGAAGTACTCAAAAAGTCCGAAAGGTGTGATGATGGCTGTTTTTTCTATATCTTTAACAGGAATACAGTGGTATGCTTTGCGTATATCTATCTTGCTTAGTATCTTCTTATTTTCTAATATGTATGTAAAGTCAGTTAATCTTGGTAGTGGGTATTTGTCCGGTACTGTCGTGCTATTGAGCATTCGATAGTCTCCGCACGGTCTCCATTCGCCATTTTTCTTTTTTACCATATGTAATGGGCTTGCCCATGGGCTATCTGACGGTCGGCAAATTCCGAGCTTTATCATATTTTGAAATTCCTTTTTGGCTATGTCGTATTTTTCTGGAGGTAATGGTCTTGCTCGAGCTGCGACGGGTGGTCCTGTAGTGATAATGTGGTGTTCAATCTTATGTTTGGGCGCATTGCGTAGAGAGGACTCTTTCGTGATGTCTTCGTATTTGTTTAAAAGTTGCGTAATACGTGAATTCGTTCCCACTGCGATAGTACGAATTGTTTGTTGTGTCGCTTTTTCTGAAGTTACATGCGTTGTCAGCTCTGTAACTTTGTCGATAAGTTTGCGACCTGCTATGTCGACTAATAGTTTATAGTGCTCTAGAAAATCTGCTCCAATTATTGGTTGTGTAACATCGGCGATTATAAAATTCCATTTATAACATCGTTGTAGTCCTAAATTCAAGGTAAGCGTCTTCTCGCCGTAAGTCCTAATTTTAGTCCCATTTGCAGCGTATAGTGTGTATTGTTCATTTTGTAAAATTGAATATCTCTGTTGCTTGCTAATGACTGAAATATTTGCGCCCGTGTCAATCAAAAACTTCATACCACTTTTTCGGTCGGTAATGGTGAGGCGATTGGATGGGTGGATTGTACAGAGTTTCGCCGTTGTCTGTGCTCTTATTCGTTTCCCTGGTTCCGTACGTAAGTCATTGGTTTCCAACCGCATGGTTTAATGCAGTTCCTTGCATATTTTCCGAATCTTTCGTGGTAGTAACAAAATCGATTTGCTCCTCTATAGTTTGTTCTCGGCCTCATAATCGGGAATTGTTGACGTTTCTTGAAATGATTGTGCGTGCTGGGTCGATAGCCATATTGACCTTGCTGAATTGCGTCAATATCTATCTGTAATTTTGCTAGCTGGGCTAAAATGCATGCTGTATTGTTGTCGTTTGAAGTGTCGTTGCTAACAGCTGATATTTCGGTTACTTTTGAATTCATTATTATTTTGTCTGCAATTTGGCTCAGTTTGTCAATTTCCATGTCTTCCGTAACTGCTAGAACCGTAGTAACTGATGTTGGTAAAAGCCTGAACCATAGTAGTTTAATTGTTTCGTCACTGATTTTTCCTCTCCCGAGGACTCGCATTTGACGTAATAACTGCGAAGGTTTTTGATCACCGAGTTCTGTCTCTGATATTAATTTTTGAAACTGTCGCTGTTCTGTTTCTTCGTAACAATCAATTAAACGTTCCTTGATGTTTTTATATTTATCTGTAGTCGGTGGTGAAGTGATTAGGTCACTAACTTGTAGTATTTCTTCCTTGGATAATTTTGCTATTACTGTACAGTATTTGTATTCGTCTCCTTGCTTCTGTGGTGCTAATATGGCTTCTAGTTGCGTGAACCATAATCTTGGTTGGTCTTTCCAAAATTCCGGAATGCGAGATAAAACCGAGGTGCCAGCAGCTACTTCAAGTGTTCCTTGCTGATTTATGTTCGCCTTGCATGGTGATTGTGCCATGTTTCTTGCTGCGTATTCGTTCGTCGGGGTCACCAATTTGCCAAACTTCTTGGCAGTATATGATTAGGTATAAAAATGAGACAAAGTTGTAGTATAGTCTGGTTATAATTATCCAAAGGTGCATCTTATATACTAACGACTACGTGTTGATCACGGATAGTAGAAACATTTAATAGATATTGAACGTGCGATAAAGATCATAAGATTGCGATGTAGATTGTAGATACAGCACAAAGATATTGTACTGTAACATACGAGTATCTATACTCCATTTGGTTAGGTACTTAACTAAAGGTAAACAATAAAAATGGCGGCGTTCAGGGCTCTTCAACCTTTATTACAATGGTATCTTATGAATTGGGAGTGAAATTAATAACAACACATCTAACAATCAACAAAAACAACGAACAAACAAAACTATAACTAAATAATACAATTTACGACAAAAGAAACACAAAAACGAATGAAAGTACAAACTGTTACGAATGGCGTCTGGCTACCCGACTAAGTATAATATCGGTTAATTATTTTGCCGCGCTTCCTCGCGCTACTACTTCATAATTTTTTCGAGTTATCAAAAGTCTATTATGTAGAAAAAGGTTTTGATTTCCTGTCTTTTTAGATTCTTTCTAGTAGGCACATTGCAATACTTTATGACATAATTATCAGATTTGATTTATTTATTGGTCGCAAGCTTAAGAATTTATAATTACCATTTAATATTAAACAAAGTAGTAAAATATGTTAGTATTAAGGAAAATATTTTGAATGATTAAATAATTTATTTTGGTTACGTTTTGTTTCAAGATGAAAAATGGCCCTATAAAAGAACCTTTTTTGTTTAGTTAAGTACCTACCCAAATGGAGTAGGTATAGGTACTACTTGTGAGAATATCAGATCCTATCTGAGAACCAGCGCTGCGGCATTAACATCTAAATATCGACTCAATATGCTGAGATGCTGGCCTGTTTTGCTTTCATGCAGGTATATTTTTTTATGTTGTTACCATTTTGGATTTACCTACTTATTGTAATTGACTATGTGAGAACAGAATATAGCTGTTAATATATCCTACCTATGAAATAAAGATATCTGATATGGTAGCAATAGGTATAATATAGCAAATATTTGATGCATTTAACTCTATTTGATCTGTTTAATATCCGATGCGATCTTATTACACTTTCCAAGAAGTGGCGCAATATATCCTGCCTCCTCAGAGTGCTACAGAGCTTGCAGTAATGCAATTGATCTGAACATATCCATAGAATGCGACGATATATCTTGATGTGAGGGCCGAATCCATAATAGCACTGCGGCTGTTGGAACTCCGCCGAGAAATCCAACGGCTAATTAAACCCAAAGATGTAGCTTGTACCTTTAGCCGAAAGCCGTAACCTTTCCGCAGTATAAATGAGAGTGCGGTATACACGTTAGATGTATACCTATTGCAAACAATATCCCGTCTCGAATTAATTTAATCCCATCGGTAAATTTTGAACTCGAGTTGTACTTTGTTTACAACGCCAATCAGAAGTTTTTGATATTCATCGCGGCACCACCGGCGCAGTGCCGCAGACAACGCTGCGACAAGCTTAATAAGTATTCATCTGCGGAGTGCGCGCCAACCCACGGGGACATAAAAGTATATCTTGAATAAACGTTTAACTTTGAGATTGGAGCTGTTATTCCGCAAGGTGGGACCTCCGTTGCTATGAGTTCTTACAACGCTAATGTTCAGCGAAGCAGTTTTATTGCACTACCAATAAAATAGCATATAATATCGCTATGTCCCGTCCGCGGTACACGATCAATTCTAGATATTAAAGCGGCGGCTTCGAATAGTAAAAGTTTTATTTCCCGCGAGGTGGGGCCGACCTATGAGGAATGTTTATAGTGCACACGTAATAGAATTTTTACCTGACGATGAATGTTCCCTCTCGACTTGGTGTATTGTTGGTATTCTCTAGGCGCCCGTCTATAATGTTAGTCAGTAAATGTTCGCAATGCTTTACATAGCATTACAGTGTAAAGTATTTTCGTTGTAAAGCTCTCGCTTGTATGATAAGTTCGAGTGGAAACAGGATAAGCGTATTACTTTCATATTCAGCAGCCGTATAGAGCACACTTCAACTGAACGTTTTGAACTGTTGATACCTACTTTTATTTCTTAATGTTATAGGACGTTGAATTATACAGCTACTTACCTAAGTCTCATCTCTAAGTATATACGGACCTCGGTGCAGCAGATAGCAACTATTTTGAATGGCCATTATCCGTCAATGCATTCCTATCTCGTTTCACTGAATTCGCTCGAAGACTCACCGCAGCCCTTGTACCTTGATACCTAAACACAAAAATTACAGCAGTAAACAACCTTTTTTAATTAGATATGTATTTTTTTCAAAATCACAACTTACTTTCATACATAAAAAGATAACTTATGTTTCTCCAACTTTGTAAGCCCCACTGAGACCTATAGCTGTAAACCGGGACGCGGCTCTCAACGACCATCGAGAATTTCCGCAAACTTTATTTGCGTAGTGACGATTGAGTATACAATTATTTACATATTAAGTATCACGTACCATTTTCACAAAGATATTTTCTTAAACTTTTTTTAACAAAATAACTATTAAGAAGAACCTAAATCACCAGGCCACCATTGCTTAGCTACGCAATTTCCAAATATCACCATTTTTTTTACCACGGCTTATTTCCTATCTAGACAAACTGGGTATTAGGTATTCAGTCAGCTACAAATACTAATAAACTCAGATCAAATAAAAAGTTAAGATGGAACTTTGCGAACAAATAAGTGAGGCCGGCTAAAACTACGCCTAGCCGTTTATAAACACAATTTTACACTATATAACAATACCGAAACTACGCCTTATCTTGTCAGTCGAGCTTTTGATAGCTTGATAGCCATCTTAACTTTTTATTTGATCTGAGCTAATACATAGTATATAGTAACTAAGCACTAAATTATGTTCTCCATTTACAAACTTAGCTATGACCAAGATATCTACACAAAGTGGGAGAGCGATAAACGAACAAACGATGTGGCTAGCAGTCGTCCCGTGTCGTAAATACACGCGAGCTAAGGGACGCGGCTCCCGACAGATGGCGCGCGAACATACCCCGCCTCACGGTGTTATGGCATTTAACTGATCATTAGGACGCGGTGTAAATAACTGCCTCGTGTGCAAAGCGGTTTATGATACTTTTCGAAAGGGGATAAAATTGTTGAGATGTTGTGGGGAAAGCATTTTATTTAGTGTGAGAAAGCAGCCCTAAATCAGTCAAGCTTGACCGCGGTATAGGTACTTGCGTTTGGCTGGAATCAGAGTTCTTTTAGAGAGGTGTTACCACGATAGCTATTTTTAGTAGATACCTAGTCGAATTATAGGCACATGAAAATTCGTCATATTCATGAAGGGTGGTAGGTCCTAGGTGGACGTTACCAAAGAACAATTACCGGCACGAGGCGCGAGCTTGGGGAGTCAGTATTGAGGATTATTTAACACAACTCTTTAATAATACTCTTTAATGGTTGTACAAGTTGAACAAATATAGGTCCTAATAAAACATGAAATAAAGGCTAATATAATATGCACTGTTAGGTCTTCCAATAATATCGTAACCTTCCACCTAACAGACTTATTGGGTTTTTTGCAGATGACGTTTATGCGTACTCGTAACTCCAGTACATCGATGATAGACCAAACCGCGATGAACAATATTTAATTAAATAAAATTTTATTTAATATTGGATAAAATAAAACAACAAATTAAAAGAGGTTCTTTATTCTAGAACTATTTACACACACATTTTTAACTTTCCACAGTTCCGAAATTAAAGTAACAGAAATCTAAACTGACATTAAGTTGTCACAGACAACATTGCACAAAGAATCTAAGAAGAACAATAATTGTACTAACCAATCTTAATACGAACTTAATAATAATTAACCTATATATTATTATTTAAATAAAATTGAAAAGGTGAACAGAGATCAACTTGTTTATTGATTTATGTATTCGGTATATATGGTATTTTGTTGCATTGATTCAGAAATGGAAAACTGCAAGAAATGTCGGACTAAACTAAACTGAACTTGCCTTCCCTTATCCTTTAGTCACGACTATGGGAGTCGTGACAATCGCCACCAATATGACAGCTTTTAGTCCAGCGTTCATTAAACCCCTTCGAAACTGTAAGGGCCTATGCACACCACGTTTTTTAAACGCACCGTTGACGCGCGTTTGTAGCGATACAGACGCGATACGCACGCAAGTCAGACGTAGCCTGAACTGCTCTGTAGGATAAAAGCGCTCCAAGCGCAAGTCGACGGCGCGTTTAAAAAACGTGGTGTGCATAGGCCCTAAGAAACCTAAAAATTTCAAATTTGTAGCCATAAAACTGTCTGAAATTTCGCTTTTCATTTTTAATTACTAACATAGTCCCAACATGGGCTCAATAATTGTTTAAAACTAAATACATACTCACTTTGTACTTATGTAATGTGATATAAACGCATTGATGACTTTCACATCAAAGTGAACACAATAGTGCTAGCTAGATATACAAATGAACGACGGAACTAATTTAATTACCATAAAATTTACCTTCAATAATTTGTTTAGCCTAGAATCACTAACAAACTGTGAACAATCCAACCTTTGGCCTACTCTTATAAAGCTTAACTTCGTTCATTTAACCATCCAAAATAATAACTGTAAGGCACGTGACTTTCTTAAAAGTTTCTTATAAATATTTTCAAAGACATATTTTCTTATTTAAACAAAATATCTGTATAACTTCTCAAACAACGTACAAATCTCGGTATATAACAACACAGTGTAGGTAAATATCTTCTTATCAGGCCAAACGGAATGCATTACGCATAGTTAATCATATCATCAGTGAGTTCTGGACCTATATTAAAACTACGTAAGTATGAGTAGCATACCTGAGCTTCTCCGAAATTATACTTCAATAGTGGCAGTCAATGGTCCCCAACCACACATACACATTATATTACTGATACTACACAAATGAATTTGTCCGACATTATCGTCGCGAGTTGACGGTCCGAGAGACTGTCGACATGCCATCCACGAAGCGCGTCCTGAACAATACGTTGGCGTTGTTGAACATACCATCTTTTAGTGATACTATTATAAACTGGAAAAAAAATAACATCACTTTAACTTAACAACACTTTTTTAGTCAGTTGAAGAAGCATTTCAAAGATTTTTTTTTTTCTTAAACAACAATGAGCGAAAGGTTCAATAAATATGATAATGTCATTATCTATGGAATAGGCTGTCCAGCATGTTTTGTGTTAGTGATTAAAATGTAATTGGTTTCACTTCACTTCATTGGTGATCCCAATTTTTTGTATAGAAAATTACTCGATTAAAAAGTTTCAATATTGAATCGAATTATACAAATGACGCAACTCCGAGATCTTATAATTTAAAAATTATATAAAAATAATTACCATACAGAACACCATAATTTCTATTCAAATTGGGTTTATGTTTTAATGAAATATTAGTCACAAATTGGTTTAGTGTAATTAGTGTAAAAATGATTAAAACACAGTTTGACTAAAATGAGCTGCATAAATATTTTAAATGAAAAGAAAGTTCAAAGACACGGTTCGAGTTTTTTGTTTTCTTTTAAATCGTTACATAATTTTCTTAGAATTAATATTGACATCGCAAGTCTATAGAATAATTTTCGCCCACCTCTGATATTTATTTATCAATTTAATCACCAACGCCGTAAAAAAAATGTTTTATTGTAAAAAAACATTTGTTAATTTTAAACATCAATAGTAATGAATTGATGCAACATCGTGGTCATACATTTTCTATTATTAATCATCATTTTGCAATTATAGGAATTGCATTTGGGATTAACCGTGAACTTTCCACAAAAAGTTGGAACAATCTAGTTGAACCTTCTAGAAGCTTCATATTCCAAAGGGCCTCATTAGTCTAGCGGTCTTATCGACTGCTATGCTAGAGTTTCTTCGATTCTAACGCTGAGCAATGTGATTGGGTTTTTTTAATTAATTTTCAATAACACATAAGACTTGGATTTGTGTTTATTTAATGGCAACAGGCTCGCCTCCTATTGTAATGTACTTAATATTGGCGAACTCTGGGAGAACATTAGTATCTCTGCTTAACCTTTCGGGGAAAACAGACGTTATGTTACAAGCATAATATCTATATTAATGCTATAGGTGCCTACGCCCTACTCTCCCTAAAGTAATGTGACGCAGACGAACCTGTGCGGGCCAGCTAACTTAAAATAAAATTTATATTTGTTGTGATAATGGGAAAACTATTTTCGAGTAAATGGTGTAACTAAAATTATATGAAAGTACTCGGAGATCTCAAATGAGTCAGGAGTTTTATAGAAAGTTAGTTAGTATGAGATAAATGGTAACCTGTGAATGTTTGAAGTGTTCCTTGAGCATCTGTCCGATGTTCTGCGTGTGCGAGAGGTCGAGCGCGGCGTCGACCTCGTCGAGGATGTAGAGCGGCGCCGGCTTGAACAGCAGCATGGCCAGCACCAGCGACAGCGCCACCAGCGAGCGCTGCCCGCCCGACAGCTCGCCCAGGGACTCCTTCCACGTGTTGTTGAACCCCACCTTTACCTGCTCACGCACGGTTCATTATCCGCTACACCATCTAAGTATATAACGTTAACTCGGCAAAAGAGCAACACCAAAAGGAGTTGTAATTGCGTTGCCAAACCTATCAAAAAAAAAAGAAGGATGCTGAGGGTAGAATTGGGCCTCCGGCGCTCCACACTTAATGTAAGAAACAACGGTATGTATACTGCTACTTCACGTCGATAATCTATAGGAGAATGGTATTTCCTAGATCATAGCAAGTAAATATATAGTTGTGAGTCCGTACCTCAAGTCCATCGAGTACGGAGAGTCCATCGGGCGGGCGGAGCCTGGCCTGTGCCCCGGGCAGCAGGGTGCTGAAGATGGAGCCGAAGTCCCGGTTGACCTGCTCGCACGCCGTCACTAGCGTCTTCTTCTTCTTCTCGTCCAGTTCCGCCATCACTTGGACTAACTTTGCTCGGTCGGCTTCCACTATTTGTTTTTTGCGCATCATATCTTGATACTGCGAATATAAGTCAATGTACATTTTAGTATCTATCACATTTAAATAAAAAAAGCCTGTTTGACTGCTACGCTTGAGGTCCTGGGTTCAATTCCCAGGTCGAGCAAAGCGTTATTGAGTTTTTCTATGAAATTTTCAGTACCGCTCGGAGTTTGGATCTGTACCCGGTAAATAGCAATAGATTCATCTCCTATTACATGAGACCTAAACATACCAGCAAATTGTTGGTGTACAGTAGTACGCCTCTGCCTAATCCTTAGGGGAAAACAGGCACGATGGTATGTTAAGTTAATAAAAAAATAAATGAATCAATGTTGAGCGTTATAGTAGTAAGCATATGATGTATGTGTGTGTGACCTGTTCCTCCTCCTTCCCGAGCAGCGTGTGCGCGCGCGCGTTGAGTCCCCGCGCCAGCTTGTCCCGCCGCTCCCGCAGCTGCGCCAGGCGCGCGCCCGCCACGTTATAGTAGTAAGCATATGATGTATGTGTGTGTGACCTGTTCCTCCTCCTTCCCGAGCAGCGTGTGCGCGCGCGCGTTGAGTCCCCGCGCCAGCTTGTCCCGCCGCTCCCGCAGCTGCGCCAGGCGCGCGCCCGCCACGTTATAGTAGTAAGCATATGATGTATGTGTGTGTGACCTGTTCCTCCTCCTTCCCGAGCAGCGTGTGCGCGCGCGCGTTGAGTCCCCGCGCCAGCTTGTCCCGCCGCTCCCGCAGCTGCGCCAGGCGCGCGCCCGCCACGTGCGCCTGCGCCGCCGCGAAGTCGAACATGCCGCCCGCCGCGCCGAAGTACGACCGCTCCGATGGGATCCATGGGTTCTCCTCCTCCAACGCTATTATCTAAATGCCAATCATTATATATTTTTTTTAAAAAAAAGCTTATTAGCAATGTGAGTCACCCATCACTAATATTCTGGTTAACCCACGGAGGAGAGAAAAAAGCGGAGATGCCACAAGGCAAGTAGGTCATGCGCCTCCAACTAGGTCATGACGTCACAGCGGGCGGGGCCGAAAACCTTAGTTTCGAATGAATTTGATCGCGTTCGGATCCGTGGATCCGTCGTATTTTAATAGGTTTTTCATATTGTTATACTTTGTCCATTATGTGAACCGTTTTTTGACGGATGGAACTAGTGATTGCAGGAACGTAACAATGCGATTATCGACCCGATTATTGACACTTTGATTACTGTCTAGCAGTGATTATCGATTGTTAGGTTATCGAATCGAAAATGGTGCAACGACGACCAATAATAAATAAATATGTATAATATTCATCTGATTGTATTAATTTTTGTGTAATATTCATTTTCCATACATTTATTTTCAAAAAGATTGTTTAATTTATATTTTATTGATATTAGAGTGGATGCCATTTTCCGATACTGATTTAATGTCACTAACGCACTAGACACGGTAGAATGTGGTAGAATGTAACTAAATTTAATACGCTTAACAATATATTTTTTTTTTTGGAAAATCCCTTACTTTAATGGTATTATAATGTCTGCAAGGAATCATAATTAAGATAATTGAATAACATAAGGTAGATAATACATTTATTTTGTTACTCATTTCAAAGTTAACTTTTACGTAATGTGGAACAGCTACGTTCTAAGGCAGTCTAAGGCATCTGTCAAAAAACGGTTCACATAATGGACAAAGTATACATTGTTTTAATAATGAAGTGCCCTGTTGTTGGATGCAACAATTGTTCCGGATCAAAACTGAAACATGTTGATGGCATAATATTTCACGTGTAAGCCCCTAAAATTAATATTTTCATTTTATAAACACAAATTTTCTAGCTTGATCGCCAGATTGAAGATAGTGACATCTACCGTTGAAGCGAAGCATTCTAAGATTTCTAACAACTTGTTATAGATTACGTGTTTTTATACTATCAATGCATGTGATTCGTAGCCAATTTTCTGCTCAAATTACTTGCTAATGTTTATTTTGCTTACTAAAAGTTACTTTATAGATAAATTATATACTTTATGCATAAAACAAGAACTAGAATTGAATATAAGAAAAATGCACCATCTGTTGGTAGGTAGTCGGTTTTAATTGATGAGCCAATCTAACTAAGGATGTGACTTTGCGGTAAAAAAAACGATTATTTAAAAATCGATTTTTATTTTCTGGAACATCAAATCTACTAAAACATGGTATGACATTTCACATGTAAATAAATCTTTACCGTATTTTTCTATTTAATTACATTTAGACACCAAATTCGTGTATTCTATTTTAAATTATTATCAGATTTGTGTACCAACATTGAGTCCGCTAGCCCCTCCAAAATACGTATCGGTCGAGCGATAAATCCGAATTCTTGCCGATGAATAATTTAGTGATGTTACCTTTAACGTTGAACCAAACGCCTATGCGTCAAAGCGCCATGAATTTTACGGTGCTTTCGACCTTTCTTATTAGCGAGAGAGCCTTAACTTAAAAAGCGTTTTAGTGCTGCATGTTTTTTCGTCTGGTTAGACGGCTATTTGCTGTTTCAGCGCTGTGCAATGCTTGTTGGTATTGTTTAATTTTGTATGTGTTAGTGTCGTCATAACAGTTTTAGTTTTGTTTGTAGTAATTCGGAACAGCGCTTGTGGGCACATTTCCCCCCGCAAAAAAATGGCAGAACTATTTGGTTGGTAATAAATCGCTAAGGCTACTCCCTGTTGCTCGAAGGTTATCTACGAACAATTTGCAAAATAATAACGAACCCCCCCCCTGCCCTCAAATGGATAGCGGGTAGCGGTGTGTAGCGACATCTAGCACGCTACATGAAACTACGTCGTTCAAAATCCTGAATCGCGCAAGTGGAGTTTACCGCGCGATTAGAGTATATACAACCGCCTGACATCAACCGTCGGGCCGTAGCCCGCCAGGCAAAACACCTGCCTGGTTGGAGGATCCTCCCTTTGGTTGGAGGGGCAATACATCTCGCCTCTCTACAGTAGTACTACGTCGTTCAAAATCCTGAATCGCGCAAGTGGAGTTTACCGCGCGATTAGAGGTTTCTTGTAATTTTAATAGATGCCAGTAGAAAAAAATCGAAAAAGGGGTCGCTTAAAATAAAAAAATCGATGAATAAATAATCGTTTTTTTAAATAATAATTGCTCATAAAAAATCGATTTTTATGAAATAATAATCGTTTTTTTTAATAATCGATTATTTTTTAACATCCCTAATTCTAACGCACATAGAATGTTCTGGATCAAAGTATCATGCTTTGTTACGCCATAGTGGCAAATAGACGAACTAAAATGAAAATAACTAGTTCAATTTGACTGTAATAATTCCATTCACCACTAGATGGATTTACAAATAAAGGGCGGATTTTCTATCGTGGGGTGGAGCCATCGCCGTACCTCGTCCCCCTGTCACCCGCATTTAGGCGACGCTGCTTTCTAAAGAAATTTTGCCTTGCGGCATCTCCGCTTTTTTCTCTCCTCCGTGGGTTAACCCTTCGTACCAAGCTAAATGCTTGTGTTACAAGTGCGTTCACGTCGGTTGTGTGTCGGTTCGAACCGGCAACCACATGATTGCAAGTCCGACGCCCTAGCCATCTAGCTACCGCCACCAATTCTGAAATATTACCCGTTTACAAAGAACATCTACCAAATAAAAACCAAACCAAATTCAATATAAATTAAATAATATAATTAAACAACAAAGTAATTTCAAACAAAGTAGAAGTCGCAAAAGCTTTTGAACAATATTTCACTAATATTCCGATCGAGGTCACGAACTCTTTACATTCGTCCTCATCGTTAGCAGAATCTCTAGCTAAGAAATTTTTCAATAGAGAAATACCAAATTTTAAATTTAGTCAAGTGTCTCCCCTTACGGTCAAAAAAGCTTTTAATAGTCTTAATATGAAAAACACCGAAGACCTATGGGGCATATCTGTTAGATTACTGAAGTCGATTATTGACGATATCGCACCTACCCTTGCAAATTTATTTAATCTTTGTATTAAGACAGGAAGCTTTCCAGACCTAATGAAGCAAAGTAAAGTCATTCCAATTTTCAAATCAGGCTGTAAGGCGGATCCTTGTAATTATAGGCCCATTTCTGTTCTCCCTGCTTTAAGTAAAATATTTGAAAAACTCATGCTTAATCAAATGATGGCACATTTTCACGTTAATAAGATCTTACATAATGAACAGTTTGGCTTCACGAAGGGTAGGTCAACATCTGATGCAGGCACGAAATTAGTCTCTCATATTTTAGAGGCTTGGGAAGGATCACAGGATGCCATAGGTATCTTCTGTGATCTTTCCAAAGCTTTCGATTGCGTTGATCACGACACGCTTATCCGTAAATTAGACTACTACGGAATAAGGGGGCTATCTATGGAGCTTGTGTCTTCCTATCTTTCGAAGAGGCGACAAAAAGTGGGCATTAATGGAGTCACATCTCCCGGGTCTGTAGTTAAAATGGGGGTTCCACAAGGCTCTATCTTAGGCCCTTTCCTTTTCTTAGCATATATAAATGACCTCCCCCATATGATGTCTGAGATTTCTAATATAGTGCTATTTGCTGACGATACTTTACTTATATTTAAGATTGAACGGAATGATAGCAATCTTTTTAGTGTAAATGAGAGCCTAAAATCACTATCTAACTGGTTTGCTGCTAATAATTTACTACTTAATGCTAGCAAAACAAAATGTTTAAAATTTTCATTAGCAAATGTACCACAAGTTGAAACTAATTTAATTCTTGAAGGCAGCAAACTCAATCTAATCAATGAAACTGTTTTTTTAGGTATAACGGTTGATAGTAAGTTGCAATGGGGTGCTCACATCTCAGCCCTGTCTCGCAGATTAAGTTCCGCAGCATATGCAGTTAGGAAAATTAGGCAGATCACTGACGTAGCTACTGCTAGACTTGTTTACTTCGCTTACTTTCACAGCATTATGTCATACGGTATTCTGCTGTGGGGATCAGCTGCTGACGTAGATTCTATTTTCATCTTGCAGAAAAGGGCCATCCGCGCAATCTACAATATGGGCCCTCGCGATTCCCTTAGAGAAGTCTTCAAGAACGTCAGTATACTAACGCTGCCGTCACTTTATATTTTAGAAAACATCATGTATATCCGCAAAAACCTGCATATGTTCAGCATAAATAGCGACTTTCACAACCATAATACTAGAAATAAACATAAAATAGTGGTACCTAAATTTAGATTAACTAAAACCAATAAATCATTTCTAGGAAATTGTGTGCGTTTTTACAATAAACTTCCAAAATCTGTCACCGATCTCACCGGTAAGAAATTTAAAAATTATGTTAAATCGGTCCTTGTTAAGAAAGCATATTACAAAATCAAGGACTACGTTGATGATAAAAATGTGTGGTGTTAAAATACGGGTGCACTTGTGGTCTCCCTGGCAACCTGAGGTTACTTTATTCACTCTCAATTATCTTGTATATTGTTTACCACTTTATATAAACAGGAACTGTAAATGTGAGTACATCGTAGCCATTTATGTCTAAGTAGTTTATAGTTATCCTAGTTCATATTTTTGATGATGTGTATTCTTACACATAGTGTATCTGTTTTAGTTTGACATTGCGTTCTCATTTGCTGAGAACCTTCTTGTAATTTTAGTCCCGACTTCAGGCTAATTATGACATAAACCTCCAATGCACTCACATCCTGTTATCGGCATAATGTACCAGCAAATTATGTTAAAACAATATATTTTAAGAGTGTCTATGGAGTTTCTTGCCGGATTCTTCTCCATGAGATCAACTTTTTGGAACCGTGCAACTAGAGTCAATAACGTTTCATAAACGCTTGTGAAAGCTTATTTGAAATAAAAACATTTGATTTGATTTGATTTGAATATCCAGCAGAAACAACCTAAACATTCCTACAATCGCCAACGAGAATGGCTACAAAGGACGATCAGTAGAGTAGCGTGGAGGGAGCGGGGGGGTGTGGCCCCGGACGGCATCAATGGCCATGATTTTTCAACTCCATCTTTACGATATCAACTATAGTATTCACAGCTGAGTACTACAAGTTTGGCTTCATAATAATTTAATTGACGATTCTGCCCAAATTTAACAAAGCAGCGAATTTCCGCCAAAATCCACGCTACGCCACTGAGGATAATCACTCAGATCCAGCTTGTTATTAATTTCGAACACCCTAAGGATGCTTATTACGAAAATTTTGAATTCTACATTATTTTTTGAAAATGAAAACTTACCCTTTTCTGACAGTCGGTGGCCTCAGTCTGCAGCTCCTTAATCTTAAAGTCCAGTTCCTTGATCTTGAGCTCAATCTCTCCATTATTCTTTTTAAGTTGTTCCTTTTTATGCAGTATGCGAGATATTTCCGTATTACGGCCTGCTATCTCTGTCTTCTGCCGTTTGATCCGAGATTGCATCTCTTTCACTGCTTCCTGTAGAGAGATAGTAGATCACAAGTAGAATTTTTGTATCATAACGACATCGACATTGTCCTTCGCTGAAGATGTGCGCACGGGCAATGATTGTTCTAAAAAATAAATACATTTAAAATCTGCTTTTGTAGTTGTAGCTATTAAATAAAGTGCAATGTTACATTGGTAACCAACTACCACTATCAGCTCAAGTAACTCACTGAAGCCTCGTTATGTTCCTGTTTGGCCTTGTCCAAGCTCTCGTGCAGCGCAGCGGCGGCAGCTTTAGTCTCCACCAGCTGCTGCTTGCTGGTGGCCACAGCTTGCTGCAACTCTGACACCTCCAGCTTGAGGGTCTCTAATTCTTGCTCACGCTGTTTCCACGAGCTACCATGATGTTCCGCGTCTTTCTTGGCTTTCTTCAAGGCTTCTTCTGCTTTCTTGAACTCTCTGATACCAAAAATATTTTATTTAATCAGAGCTACTACTACTGTCTCCTACTACGAGTACTGTAGTACATTCGACACGGACCTCTCCCGATGCCCCTTGATGTCCCTCACTTTGCTCTCCAGTTCGCGGGCTCTCGCGGCTGTTTCCTGCTGCGTCACTTTATCACGCTCCACGGCAGCACTCAGCTCTGCTACCTACGATAAATCCAAAATTATTTATATTCCAGACACAATCAGTGACACAACCAGTCACATCAGTCCTTGCAGTTATTGAAAAAAGTTCCGTGGTTAACATTCCGGTCTTCACAATACGTCGTGATATGGTGAGGTAAGCAAGACTAACGGTAATTATTTTAATCGTTCTTAATACCCTTTTTTGTATTAAAATAAAGTGGGTTTCCAGCACAGTATGTTAAATATGGTATCGCAACAATGGAATCGCTTCCCGCTCTGAAGTTAAAGACAAATACGATAAATTAGGAATATGCATGAAGTTTAAATTTGCCTAATATATTTTTTTCCGGAATCTCAAACATACATAAAGTATTATTGTAACAACATTTTGTTACATAATTGTTATTTATTAGTATAAAATAATAATTAAAAAGTGCTAATTATGCGAGCGAAATTCAAATTTACAAAACGCGCTGTCATTGGTCGAACGAAATGAAACGTCACGGGCCACGACATTGAATTTAATCACATAGTCGAAAGCTGCTAGAAGAGGAATTATCCTGGAAATATATTTTAATTTGTGTGTCTGGAGCGATTTTCGACAGTGGTGAGACTATATACGATGACCGAAAGAAGAAAAAAATACTTTATCGGGAGTAGTTCTGATAGTATTTTTTCATTTTGGTACTATGCAATACCGATAGAAAAGGTTTTTAGCTTCTTCCATGGTAAAATCTTTAAGAATTAACCAAAACACATGTAATAAACAAACACTTCGTGCGATGATCGCGGCCCATGACGTCATCTGAAGCGCGCGAAAAATGGCGGCGTTTAAACAGCTCAATTTTGGATATGTATGTTGAAAAATATTTTGGACACTCCCGGGAATAATTATATCTTATATTGTGTTGTTATGATGTATAGAATTAATAAAAAAAACGCATGCATGTTCCTAATTGAGTACAGGCGTAAGTAAGTAGCATCATTACCTGAGCGCGCAGGGCTTCTATCTCTGCGTGCGTCTGCGCGTGTGACGTAGTTGCCAGCCGCGCCTTCACCACGCTCAGCTCGTGAGACATTATCTCATAACTACACAATCAAACAAGTTCAATATGTATAAATCATTCATTTGGGAACGAAAGAGTAGGTGTGCGAGCGCGAGAGTATAGGTGTGAGCGAGCTAGGGCGAGAGCGGGAGCAATGGCGGCATTTGGAAGCTATCAGTAAGGTGAAAAACACGTTGAAGTTGTTAAAAAAATGTAAGTTTATCTTATCGTTAGGTTACTTTTGTTGCATGGAGGCGTATTTCTCGGAAGCTTGCTGCATGGACTGCAGTTCGGCTGTGCATTGTGACAGCTTGTCCTGGGTAGTCTTTAGTTCTTGCTCCATTGCCTTCAGCTCTTGGAGCTGGATAAGCACCGACCCTCCCTACAGACAATGGGATGATAATATGATTAGTATGTCAGCAAAATTATCCAATAATTAATTCCAGCAATTTTGTAAGTTGTGCAATTTAAAGTAATTTCCGTAAGTATACTTTTGCGTATTTGCTTAAAAATGCTAGGTTTTTATATTACAGATCAAGTAATCATGAATCCTGTGTGAGCAGTTTTATTTATTAACCTTGAGCCTGGCCCCGCCGGAGAGGGTCCCGGAGGGGTCGAAGACGTCCCCGTCCAGCGTGACGCAGCGCCGGCGCACGGCCGGGTGGAACGTCACGCGCTTGGCCGTGTCCAGGTCGCGACACACCAGCGTGGCCCCGAACACCCACGACATGGCCGGCCGCAGGTGCGGCGCGAACGAGATCAGGTCCAGCGCCAGCTGCACGTTCTCAGGACCACCACCCTAACAGATCACAACACAACACAAACACCTGTATGAAGTTGTCAGCAAGTGGTTTAGCAGTGGCCATTTTTAATATAAAGACAACTGGAGAGAATTCTGTCTATAAAAACACTCAATTAAGCAATTTTATTGCTTAATTGAGTGTTTATGGTTAGTGGCTATTAGGAGCGGCTAACTTCAGACAGGCTCAATTGTGGAAATAACAAACTGTTTATTAATGTCACGCTGGAGCAGCAGCTTGCTCGTCAGCTGTAGGGTAGGTACAGCTAGGCACATAAGACTTACAATCTCCTGCGCGAGGCGCACAGTCTGCCTGTCGATGACGTGGCCGCTGATCTTGTTGAGCGGGATGATGGTGGTGCGCTGCTGCAGCTGCCCGCGCTGGAGCAGCAGCTTGCTCGTCACTTCCGTGTCCACCACCACGTTGTACAACTGGGATGAATCGACATATCAAAAACCTCTACGCGTCTAACAACCAAAACGTTACATAACGCGAGTTCTCACGCTGGCACTGGCGTTAAATTAATAACACAATCGTAAACGGGAGGGGAGGGGGGGCTGGATACCTTCCACCCAATTAACAGATTAAACATTTATACCAGATTATTTTAACGGCGACCGCTACATTTAAACAGTTGCTGTCGTATATTTTATTTGAAAGAATATAATATTTTAAATAATTTCCTGTATTTTTATAACCAACTTTTGTTTCGCTCTCATGGAAGATTTTGTATATTTGTTTAGAAGAACATAAATAAATATCTAAAATGTCCTTCATGGTCCTTGATTTCAGAAACTACTTAACAAAAAAATTGCAAGTTCCAGCAATAATTACCCCTTTTTTCCATGGATCTGCATACAACAGAGAGGTCAAGCTATATCTCAGAATATATTTAAATAACTGAAGTAAGATATTGCCCATAGTGAATACAAAATTAAAATCTATTAAGTAGCGCCGTTTTTTTTTATATAATCTAATCAATATTTTTTAGATACGAGTATATATATACTCGTATTTGTAATGTATGTACGGATCCTCTACGATTTTATGAGTTTATAGAAAATTGGAAAGATTATTTTTCAAACAATGTTTGCATAATTACTATAACACAAAATTAAGATGTAAAATCAATCCCTTGTTATATTTTCATATAAAGTTTGCGAAAAATTTTTAACGTTAGTTAACTATTGATCTAAACTCACCCGACCACCGGCGGCCGTTTCCAATGCGGTGCAGTATATTGGATCGCATACATCTATAAGTCTACAGATCGTACCTGCAACAAATCATTTTAATTAACATCAATGTTTTTTTTTTATCATAAAACCCCATTAAAGCAAAAAGTGCACCGATACGTAAACGACACAGTTGAAGTATGAAATTGTATATGTATTGAATGACCCAGCAACGGCACGGCTGTGTAATTTACACACCCTGACGACACATCGAAATTATTTGAATACATTTCCGAACACTAACACTTTAATACGTGACTGTACCTGTGCTAACCTCACACGAACTTAGTTATTTGAATTAAACTGAAAGTAGGTGTAGGTACCGGAAACTCTTCTGTCGTCGAAGTCGGGCTGCGGCGGCGAGTAGCGGAAGTTACAGCGCGTGAGCTTGGCCGCCAGCCCGTCCACGTGGTCGCGCACGCGCCGCGCCGCCGCGCCCAGCGCCTGCGCCTGCTGCCGCACCGCGCCCTGCCGCTCTGCGCTGAACCCGCTGCCCGACAGCTCGGACTGCGGAATATACCTACATTGTTCACCGATACTACCAGATATTATCAGACAATATCTAAATAGACTTGTATCTTGCTGTCTACTGATTATGACACTGGAATAAACAATCCCTTCTTCCCTACTAATATTATAAATGTGAAAGTAACTCTGTCTGTCTGTCTGTCTGTTACGCTTTCACGCTTAAACCACTCAACCGATTTTGATGAAATTTGGTACTGGGATAGAATAAAGCTTGAGAAAGGACATAGGCTACCTTTTATTGCAAAAATAGTTTTGAAGGGGTTTAAATAGGGGATGAAAGGTTGTATGGGAGTTCGTCATTTTTCAAGATAAAACCATGAAACTTTATATTAAGGCACTTGAAAAGAAATAAATAAATATTTGTTCTAGCGTTTTTGAAATTTCGACCTGTGTGGGGATGAAAAATCCGTTCGGGGGTTAAACTTGAAAGCATTACTTTGTTTGGACTTCCCAAACAAAGTAACGTTTCAAGCTTAACCCCGGAACCGATTTTGATGAAATTTGAACAAAAATAGACGAGACCTTGGGAATGGATATAAGCTACGTTTTGTTGTAAAAAAGGGGTTGAAATAAGGGATGAAAATTTGTATGGGAGTTTGTCATTGTTGAAAATAAAACGATGAAACTTTGAATTCAGGCACTCGATAAGAAATAAATAAATATTTGTTCTAGCGCTTTTGAAATTTCGACCTGTGTGGGGATGAAATAAGGGATGAAAGTTCTTTTACAAGTCCAAACAAAGTAACGCTTTCAAGTTTAACCCCCGAACCGATTTTGATGAAATTTGTTACAAAAATAGATTAGACCTTGGGAATGGATATAAGCGAGGTTTTGTTGTAAAAAAGGGGTTGAAATAAGGGATGAAAAATTGTATGGGAGTTTGTCATTGTTGAAGATAAACGCTGAACTTTTGTGTTTAGGCACTTGATAAGAAATAATTAATATCTGATATGGCGTTTTTGGAATTTCAAACAGTGTGGGGATGAAATAGGGGATGAAAGTCCGTTTGGATTTTGACGAAATTTCGTACAAAAATAGACTAGACCTTGGGAAAGGATATAAGCTGCGTTTATATTTCGGTAAATAATAAAGTTGGCCAAATTTTGTGGTCTATCCGAGCTAGGAAGCGGACGGAAAGATATGTAAAGATAATTTGTAATTTCCCGCCAGAATTGGAAAAAACTAAATAGTCAAAATCGTGCTGTCCACGCGGGCGAAGCTGCGGGCGGAAAGCTAGTTTCCTATATACGATTCCGGATCGAAATGACTTCCAAACTTCTGTGTCTCTATGACATACATATGTAAGAATATAAAAAAAGAAAATACTTTTATTCACGTCGACACGAAATACAGGAAGACATATCACGCATAATTAGACAGAAATAAACACAAATTACTAAAGATAGGATTTTGACATTACTTGTATGGAGTTTATGTGAAAATCCTATCAGAGCTGAAACTGACCTGCAGTTGATCTAGCTGTGCCTGCTGTCGACCTATGTTCTCCTGGTCGCGTTGGAACTGCGAGCTGCTACTCTTGAACTCTTTCTCTAACGTCTTCAAACGAGTCTCCGCGTGTTTCTTCTCCATCGTGCTCTGCGCGATGCGGGTGGATGCTTCTGAAGCCTCTTGTTTAGCAGCTAGGGTAAGACGACATAATAATAATTAAGACGGCAGAAAAATAAAGAAGGGTCCGAAAACAAAGTCGTATGTTAAAAATTATCTAGTTACAGTGCAAAGAATTTTTTTTAAATTATTATTATACAACTAATGAAATTTTGACTTAACTTTTCCATATATTTTTACGTTAGTTTAAAGTTTAAGCTATGTACTGCAACTAAATATTTTTTCAGACATGAGTTTGTCCTTGAGGGCAGTCGAAAACTGGAGACAAATTGATATTTGATTCCAGAATGGCAGCAGGGTCCAGTGCCGTAGCGTATGGGGAGTAGGGGGCACAGGTAAGGGGACGGCAGCAAGCACCATGATTGGAAATTAAAAAAAAACTCCAAATCGTGCCCGTCATGTGCCAAGAAAAACCATAGGTGTGCGAAAACTTTTAGATTTCTTAAATTTGATCCGATTTATACATACATATTGAAATGTCAACGGACGGGGGTTGGCGGTCAGTGCCGGGCGGCGAAATCCCACGCTATGCCACTGACAGGGTCTCAAAAGATCTCATACATTTCAAACTCAAGTGTAATTATTAATGTGAAATACCACTTACCCATGAGCTGATCCTGCAATGACTCTGAAGCCCCTTCAAGCCCGGTGCTAACAGCAAGGAACTTCTGCTGCGCCTCTGCCAAAGCTGTATTACTGGCTTCACTCGCTGTGCGAAGATTCTCGAATGTAGATTCAACCTGGCAATTAAAAAAAAACGATATAGCGTTTTTACAGGTAAAAGAAAGAAGAAAGAAAGAAAGAAATTTATTTGATGCAGGATACACAACTTACGTAAATTACATTTCCGTTTATAAAATTCCTAAATGCATAAGTTTGTGTCTCGCGGCTGCACCAAATAGGTCCAGTTCAGCATTTTGTCAGGCTACCAGTGCCTGACGCTGATTTTCAACTGAACCTTTTGCGAGGTGTCACAGATGTAAATCAGTTGAGAATCAGTCTATTAATAATAAATAAATATATGATAAATGAGGGTGTGTGTTTTGTGTAAAAGAAAATAATAATAATAATTAAATAAATAACTTACATACCTACTTATTTACTTACCTAATAAAGAAAACAATCAAATAATTGCTGTATCGCCTCACTCCGCGTAGATACCAAACCGGTTGAGATCTGTTACTTACGGGCGCGCGAAGCGGAGACACTTACAATGTATCAGTAATTTGTTATATGAAGTTATATGTAATAAAATTAATAATGTAGTGACCATTTCGCTGCAGGCAGCCGCCTGCAGCGGACTACGATTATGCGCAATGCGTCAGTGTGTACCAAAGACACCGCATAAAAGGTGACATAGTTGTAACGTAGATAACATTTCCATGATTACTAATCGGTGTGAGCAGACAGGAGACGGTGAGTTATTATTTAAATTTAAAAACAAGGTACACATTACTTAGGACATATTTGAAATAGAGTAGTTCTGATTTGAGAGTGACCTGGTCCAGGGCATTCCTCTTGGAGGTGAGCGCGGCCTCGTCATCGGCGAGCGCTCGCTCCAGCAGGCGCGCGCGCTTCTCGTGTGACGTCACAGCTTCCCGCCCAGCCTTATGTGCTGATGACGCCGATGCTTCTGTCTTCTCCAAAGTCTGCAGTTCTGTTTCCAGATCCTTGAGGATGTTGCCGCTCTCCTGGGAGAAATTGGTAAAGATTAAGAAAGAAATAAGAAGAAACAACACTTAGTAATAAATTACCGACCCCAACTTTTGGACAGATTATTGTATGTACTCTACATTTATCATTGTACACAGCTGTGTAGGGCTGCTGGTTAAAGTTAATTTTAAATTTTAAAATGAAAAAGTAACTTTGTCTGTTACCTTTTCACCCCTAAACTGCTGTACAGATTTTAAAATATTTTGGTGAGGAGTTAGATTGCTGAGAAACGCTAGATAAGGATGCAAAGAAAAATAACTTGAATGCCATTAAAACCTAACTAACGGAACTCCTGTTAGTTTTGTGGAACAGTAGACATCTCTATAGTTTATGTAATCTTGTGTATAGGTCTCTTTATCTGTCTGAAGTCTGAAGAGCAAGTCTTATTCAAATGTTCAAGCTTTATTTGAAAAAAGGCATAGTACTATAAAATATATTACCACAGGAAGTTGTATAAGCAAAGAGAGGGTTATACTTAGCCGTGGGTAAATTCGGACTCCGATGGGAAACAACTTTAGTATCAATGTTTAGAAAATATTATTTTAAGCAAGTTTCACCTCATCCAGCTTCTTATTGAGGTCAGACACTTGCTTATCTAAATCCTTGACCTCCTTATCATGTTGTTTTATTTTATCCTTTTTACTTTTAATGTCTTCCTGCACTTCCGTAACTTTGGCTTCAGCTTCTTTTGTACTTTCCTGTGCTGTCACATACCTAAAATTAGAAACTTATTTATTACCACTGATATTATATTTGATTATTGATAATAATGGACAAGATACGTAAATATGGGTTTAATAAATGTAATGGAAACATTTAATTTGTCCCATTTTAAATTTCATTAATAGTTGAATTTTAATGATACAACTGTGCATTATTTCATCCTTGAATTTATCAGTAAATCATCAATAGTCAAAAGCGCCTTCATTGTTACATAAGTATAAATTGTTACTGAACAACTGTCTTCAAACATATTTGTGAAGACAATATACTTAATTGATAATAAATACTTGTTTATCATAAAGATTATCAGAAAAAAAAAGTATGTATATTAATACATAGGTCTATGTAGCAGATGCAAGCAGATTTTGGAATGCAAAAGTTAATGCTTGGGTAAAATGGCTAGTTTAAAAATACATGCAAAATCTATTGTTTGAGTTTCATAAGACAGATATAAGCTTCGCTGAATTAGTTATATCAGACTTATTTATTCTAAAATCAACAGTTTTAAAAACCTTACTACAAGCTACAAGTATGAAAATCTTACTTATAAGCAACATATAATCTGGTAAGGTTCTCCAATTCCCTAACAACTTTCTGGTACTCTTGAAACTGTGATCTTTCATCTTGTAACTTTTGTAGTTTTGGAGCTATGTCCTCTTTTATGATCTGAAAAAAGGAAGTAATGTATACCTTGAATTTTAATGCTGAAATTTTGAATGTAGAGATTTAAAGAAATAGTTTAGTATGAACACAGAGCTTCAAGGTCACTACATATGTATAAAATTTAAAATTATTTTTAAGCAAAATATGTTTTTCTGAATAAATATATCATTATTATTATAAAATAGCTTTTTTTTGTACATGACAACTTGGTAATTTGTTTTTATCATACTACAAACAGATAGATTATTAAAGCAATTGAACACAAAATGGAAAGAATCACTGTCTACAATACACACCTCATTGAGTTCTCTTAGTTTGGCATCTTTCTTCTCAATAGTCTTCTGTGCAGCTTGTTTCTTTGCTTCATACATCCTTGTACCTGCTGCTTCCTCCACCATTGACAGGATCTAATTGAAATATAAAGTTATAAAAATTGACTGCCTCATTAGTCCTGGGTTTAATTCCCAGGTCAAGCAGTGTTATTGAGTTTTTCTATGAAATTCTCAGGAGCAGCTCGGAGTCTGGATTTGTGCCCGGTTAATGGCAATAGGCTCGTCCCCTATTTCATGGGATGTAAAAATACCAGTAAAGTGTGGGTGTACAGTACCAATAGTACACCTCTGCCTAATCCTTCAGGGAATATGTCATGTTACATTGTAATAATTGAAAGAGAAAAAAATATATTAATTGAATAGAAAATAGTGCCAATGAGGATCAGTACAGTTATAGAAAATGCAATAAAACTAGTATCTACATTATTATTTATGACATAAGAATGATATATCTTTTTGAATTATCCAAATCGGCCCATTACTTACGAAGATATTAAGTAATAAACATATGTCACTCCTGCCGCAAAAAAATAATGTACGCGAGTCCGTGTGACGTCACAGTGCCCAAACCGAGCGCGGCCGGCAGTTTTACTTCACGATTCGACGGAGCGGCGCACAGTGGGTCGAAACTATGATTTCAGTGACATAGGGATCAACTTTTATTTTTAACTTTTTTGTTTATGCAGATGGATGGAGCTCATTAACCTCAATAACAATTGTTCTGGCGGTTTTTCTCAAACTTAATACTTTCGGTAGAAAAACGTGTTTTGTAATTTTTTTGTATGGAGCGGATCAAATTAAATTAAATTCCTGCTAAGTAGCGTGTGATCCCGCTTTGAAACTTTATTTTTCTTATACCTTGTGTACTATACTATCATTTGATGCTATGAACATGTGCATAAACTTGCAACTCTGCCAAATAAATGGATCGAAAAAAAAGAAAAAAATACATATGATAAAAAGCTTCATTTTTTATTTTCGGAAGCTCTTTTAAGTTAAATTTGATATGGAATAATAAGTAGAAGCACGATATATTACACATAAGACTTATCAACTACCAACAATACATTTAAAGTGTTTGTTTAAAAATGTGGATCTATGGATTACAGTTTATTTGTAAAATAAAATTAGTTTATAAAATGTCCTTTTAAGTTAGATTTAATACTGAAAAGTAATTAAATATACATACTAATACACATTAGTAAAGTTAAAATAACTTACTATCTACTAACACAAGTAAACTAAAAACTAACCATATATACAAACAACACCAAACTTTACTATACTATTTCCTTTCAATTATAACATACAGACTAATAAGAAAAAAAAACACTTAAAATCTACCAAAAATCTTATTCACTATCGCTATGACTATCTTGTAAATTATCTACATCAATAAAATCTATATAGGATTCTGCGGGAAAACTCAGCAGAAGCTCTTTGACTTTTGTAGAGAGAACCATTACATTTTGTTTCGTCATTCGGGGTCTTAGACTAGTAATCTTTGGATCAGAAGACAAAAGAAGATTGTGTAAAATATCCTCATTTGTCGCCGTTCTACTTACCTTTCTAGAATGACTCCCTCTGTATTTCCGGAAATCTTTATTGCGTGCTTCCGCAGCCTCTTCTGACAGTTTACCTATAGGCATAGCACCAAAATGCTTAATTATATCACTCCCATGTACCAACAATTTATGTACACTGAAGGCATATTATACCAGGGATATAAGTTAACATACAATTCTGCAGTATCACTACAAAATTCGGAAAACTTAGAATGGTCCACACGCTCTCCAGATGCAACAGTCTGAAGAATCACGTGGAACGTTTCTATTAAATCTTTCCGTATTCCTGTTATGCGGGCTGTTGTATCTGCATCCCTGAAAAATCTTCTGGCAGTATTGCCATCATTGGTAGTGCCTACTCCTTGCTTTACTAAATCTATAAGTAAACCGCATTCCTTCTTAAACGTTTTTGTATAGCGCTCTTTCTGAGTGAAATTTTTTCTTTGTCATCGCCCCTGCAACTCCATTTCTTGAAGTCCAAACGATAAGCTGTAAACAAAAAGAAAAGTCACTTAAAAAAATTTTTCACAGGAAACTACGAAGTAATAAATATGAAGTCTTGTAATAAAATTATATTTACCGATATGAAATAAGCACTCCATGCATCTTATCCAGGCATGTAAAGATGACAATCCATACTGGAACATTTCTTCGTTGTTTTCTTTTAGAGACTTTAAATTGTTCATCTCTGACGGTTTTGCTTTGCAAATATCACAGACAGCTGAAGATGTGTCTGACAAATATGACGTTATTTTACCGTCTATCATCGTCATGTGCAATTGATGCTTAACTTCTACTTGATTTATTTTTGATGGCTAAAGTCTTTCTATTTCTAAAGCTATTCTAGCTTTTATAGTGGCCACTGTTGACTGCGTTTCTTTGGTAAATTTAAACATTATCGGACGGCAATAGAAAGTTGACGAGGGTCGGTCATTTTCCCAAACAATTGTTCCATTACATTGTTGAAGCCTTATCAGAACTATACTGGCCATGAAAATAGTCGAATCATCAAAATCCGTTTCAGTCTTTTGTTTGTAATTACAGTCATTATAGTACATTAAACACACAAAAAGAAATTCGTAGAAAATTATTCCCTTTTTTAAATAATACAATATTAAGTAAATTTAACCTAATTAGGGACATTTAAATGTATCGCTGTTGGTTGTTACGTAATTATATGTAATATTACGTACTTCTGCTTATTATTCCATATCAAATTGAACTTAAAAGAACTTCCGAAAAAAAAAATTAAGCTTTTTATTATATGTATTTTTTCATTTTTTTCGATCCATTTATTTGGCAGAGTTGCAACTTTATGCACATGTTCATAGCATCAAATGATAGTATACTACACAAGGTATAAGAAAAATAAAGTTTCAAAGCGGGATCACACGCTACTTAGCAGCAATTTAATTTAATTTGATCCTCTCCATACAAAAAAATAACAAAACACGTTTTTCTACCGAAAGTATTAAGTTTGAGAAAAACCGCCAGAACAATTGTTATTAAGGTTAATGAGCTCTATCCATCCGCACAAACAAAAAAGTTAAAAATCAAAGTTGATCCCTATGTCACTGAAATCATAGTTTCGACCCACTGTGCGGCGACGCGTTTGGTCACTATATTTGACAATTTATTTCCAGAAAGTGTTGTTAAAGCGTTATTTTGTGATATTAAGTATACAATTTACATAATATGAGTACTAATAAAGTATTTTGTGTTCAATATCTTTACTTAAATCTCTTTCTAAATCTATACTATAAAGTGGTAAAGTTTTTGAAGTTGTAGGAGGGTAAAGGGTAATCTCTAGATCTACTTAACCGATTTTGAAAATTCTTTTACCAATAGAAAGTCACGTTATTTGTTAGTGTCATAGGCTATATTTTAACCCGACAAATTAAAAGACATTTTCGTGGTAGTCGTATTTGCTAAAGTAAGTCGGAGACAAGTAACAATGTTTACCGCCCAACGAAGTGCGTACGGTGCAGATAGTATTCTTTATCTTGCCTTTTCTTATAACCGGATATCAATTTTATTTTTTTGGGGCTTTTGACATTCAAACTTATGAGACAAAACTCATTTTCACTCACTCACTCCCTTCTTCAGTTTAGCTTTCCTCCAACCAACTTAAAACTATACTTAATTTATTTGCTTCTAGCGAAATGCGTAGCTGGACACCGCTGTTGTATAAATGACTAAAAAATATTATCATTCACTACCTATTTGCTTTTTACCCAAGTACGTACACACGGCTACAGGTCAACCTATACAAAACCAGTTTAAGCGGATCTCGCATTGTATATACTTTCCATACAATAAGAGGCCAGCGTAAACTGGTTTTGAATAGCTTGATGTGTAGCCGTGCGTACACAACACGTATAGAAGTTACTTACCAATTGATTTCCATATCAACTAAATATTAGGTATGAGTAGTTATGTAGTGAGTGCCTCATTAGTTTAGTGGTTTAAAGCGCGACTGCTACGCTAGAGGTCCTGGGTTCAATTCCCAGATTGAGCAAAGTGTTATTGGGTTTTTCTATAAATGCGCATTAGCAGTTCGGAGTTTCGATTTGGGCCCGGCTAATGGCAATGGGTTCGCCCCCTATTACATTGGACTTAATCTACCGGTAAACTGTCGGTGTATATTGGTACACCCGTGCCTAACCCTTTGGTGAGTTGAGGCGTGATGGTATGTTATGTTAAGTAGTTATAGACCTACATGTATGTACTTCGAAATAATCTTCACAACAATGTCTTGTAGCCTGGACAGAGGGTAGAGTTTTATCGTCTCTTTTACCAACGGAATACCTACCATTTTTTACGAAGATTTGGGTCATTTGACACGTTAAAAAATAGTTTTTATGGCGTTTTATTATTTATAGATATTATACACAGTTAAAAAAGCTGAATTAGTCACAAATTGGACGCTTAATTTGTTTCTAAGTCCTAAATAAGCAAATAAAACACTGCGCGCCAACGGCTAACTCGCGGCGAACGACACTGTGACGTCACAGCTATTTCGGCGGCCGCTCAGTAAACTTCGCTAGTAATTTGGTCATAACTTCGTCAATTTTTGTCGTAGAACAAAAATTTTTGCACTGTACGTTAAGATTTTACTAGTTTTATAAATCCGCATTCTCAACTAAAAACGTTACTGATCCTCATTTGCCAATTGGTAAAATTACCCATAGTCTTCTCTCATGCAGTAAAACAAATTTAAACATTAAAGTAAGGTACCTCAGGAGGCTTCATGTTCAACACCTTGGTGATCCTGCCCTGCATGATAAGGAAATGAGGGTTGTTCACATTCAGCTGCACAGAGCAGAACAGATCCGACACTCTCTTGTTCTGAACATTGATGCCGTTGATCAGGTACTTGTTTTTACCACCCATCACAACCTGTAAAAACATAAGTTTAATAATTATGGGCACAAGAACAATAGATATGGTATTGTGTCTGTAATTTGTTCCTTGAACTGTTAATGCTTCGAACTATATTAAATACACAATTATATTCATAATCTATATTTACAGTTTCGGGAGGCAGGTATATATGTACAGCTAAATGAAAGGGGTTGTGGCTTGGCTAAGCTAAACTAACATTGTCTAGCAAAAGTTGACTTGAAAGGTAAATTCATATTATCCACTACATCTGCGATTAATGGCTATCTGTCGATTAATTTGATAATAAATCTTAGTATGTTCATAATTTGTAGCTTGATGGGTCAACTCATTGACTTTTATGCCACTAAATGCTGTTAAAACAATAGTAATAGTTAATGGTACAACCAAATGGACTGCAGAAATGAAATAGCAGTTAATACTGGTATACTGCCGCAATTGGACTGGAAGCAAACCCTAGTAAAAGTAGGAAAAGCCTTGTATGATTATGAAATACTGTCAGACCCACAACAGTTACATATAAAAGTAAAAAAAATACCTGTCTAGTAACAGTGATCTCATTTTGATTCTCATAGCCAATTGGGCACTGCCTCTTGTCTCTGTTGTCAAAGGTAATGCTTACAGTGGCCTTAGTGATGCCAGCCTGACCATGCTTATAGATCAGGTCTTGCAAACTGCTTGCACGTACCTGAAATGATCACATAACTCTATTGCTACACATTATGAGATAATCAAACAGGATGTCATGTATGGATTTATAAATAATATTTTGGATTGTATAACGCAAAGATGAACTGTAGCAATAAAGAGGAATAGGACTAGAATCACTTGATCATGTTCTGCAGGGCACAAGACGCAGGACTCTTGTGTAAATCCACTGGCGGGAAAAATACACTTAACCAAACAATGTTTATAAGCAAATGCAAAAAACAAGTACTTACATTCGACAAATTAGTAATTCCTAAGACAAAACATATGGAGTCCAGTATATTAGATTTTCCTGTGCCATTTAGACCAGTGATAGCATTGAATTCCTGGTCGAAACCAGTGATCTCCATACGATTTCCATATGATTTGAATCCGTCCAACACTATAGACTTGATATACATTTCGAGGCCCACCAATTAATCCAATTCATCGACGAATACTTGAAAAAATTAATGCTCTAGAATGAGCATCAATTTTAACAACTTCAAGAAATTCTAAATGAATTTGGAACGCGGGAGCGAGCCGTTGAAAACACTTTGACTTTGACGTATAAATGAAAATTGAAAAGTTAATTTAACTGTCATTACTGTCAAAAGTTCAAATAATTTGACTCGAACAACAACCTTCACCACCGGTTAATAATAAATTTATATAGTCTGGATTATTGTATCAAGGAGACTACACTAAAAGGTACTCATAAAGTATAATGTACTAGCTTTCCGCCCGCAGCTTCGCCCGCGTGGACAACACGATTTTGACTGTTTAGTTTTTTCCAATTCTGGCGGGAAATTGCAAATTATCCTTACATATCTTTCAGTTCGCTTCTTTGCTCGGGTAGACCACAAAATTTGCCCAACTTTATTATTTACCGAAATATAAACGCAGCATCTCAAGGTTTAATCTATTTTTCGTCAAAATCCAAACGGACTTTCATCCCCTAGTTCATCCACACACTGGTCGAAATTTTAAAAACGCTGGAACAAATGTTTACTTCTTATCAAGTGCCTAAATTCAAAGTTTCATCGTTTTATCTTCAACAATGACAAACTTCCATACAAATTTTCATCCCTTTTTTCAACCTCTTTTTTACAACAAAACGTAGCTTTCCCAAGGTCTAGTCTATTTTTGTTCCAAACTTCATCAAAATCGGTTCTGGGGTTAAACTTGAAAACGTGACTTTGTTTGGATTTCTAAACGAACTTTCATCCCCTATTTCATCCCCACACAGGTCGAAATTTCAAAAACGCTAGAACAAATAATTATTTATTTCTTATCAACTGCCTTAATATAAATATTTCATGGTTTTATCTTGAAAAATTACGAATTCCCATATAAACTTTCACCCCCTATTTCAACCCCTTTAAAATTATTTTTTGCAATAAAGGTAGCCTATGTCCTTTCTCAAGCTTTAGTCTATCCCAGTGCCAAATTTTATCAAAATCGGTTGAGTGGTTTAGGCGTGAAAGCGTAACAGACAGACAGACAGAGTTACTTTCGCATTTATAATATTAGTAGGGATAGTAGGGTTACGGAAGTAGGGAAGTAGGGAAGTAGAGATGGTAGGGAAGTAGGGATTAAAGAGATAGTTATATACAAATATCTATTATCCATGTTCAAATGAATTCATTTTTTTATGTAGCCTCTTTCGTGTCCCACTGCTGGGCAAAGGCATCCCCTAACTTCGTCCAGGATTGTTTATCCTGGGCTTCTTTATACCACATCGGCAGAAACCGATCGAGATCATCCCGCCATTCCGCCAACGTTTCCTCGGAATGGTATTACAATACGTGGTTTGAAAGAGAAATGAATTCTATATAATAATATTTACAGTAAAATCAATAACTTTAACTGTTAATTTTTTCCTATCTAAACCTAAACTGACCTAAACAATATGTTTAAAAGTCCACTTCTTTTGTAATATTTTTTGTACATAATCTGTGTTCGTACATAATCAGAAACGCAAAAATCTATTGATCCGTTCAATTTGTTTGTCTTGTTTGACGTTTCTTCGAATTATTTTTGTGCTGTTGCTTCGGTTAGAATTTTATTTTGCGTTTATTTAATTTCTTTTAGAATGGATTATAATAGTACAGGCGCAATGAGGAGTCCTTTTTCACCTCGATTAAGGCAATCTATCACAGGGCGGAGACCTCTCGGGTTATCATCAGCTAAAAAAACCCAAAGGTTTGTGGCATTCATAACCTATTCCAATTAATTTGAATTTAATAACGTGAATGGAGTAATAGGATGTAACTTGTTGTCCGCAGTAAATTTATCCAATCTCCGAATGAGCAAGCTGGCGATGTCGTGTACAAGACTCCAATAACAACTATAGAGACATATGGAATGCCTCTTCCTGTTATGGTTACAGAAGCCCTTACATTTGGTAAAAACAAGTGCTACTAATATTATTTCTCGTTTCGTATTTCTATGAAATACTATAATGATTTTTTTTTCTGTATAACAGTACTAAAAATGATTAACTCTGACTACATTCCTGCAGCTAGCGGTGAAGTGAGTGTACGATTATCCCCTTGTGGTTGGTGCTGGTTGGTATCGGGGCGCCGCATCGTGTCGTGGCCCCGCACCCCCACCACCTCCAGCACAGCGTCGCCTGCACCTTCCAGCACCATAGCCAGAGAGCTCACATTGCCACAGACTGATCTGGCACACAAGGCTGATCTGGTGGTGCTGTTCTATGAAGATGGGGCTCAGGTAAATGTAAATGTTACTTTTAAGTCTTCTGCTTCTTTTCAGAGATCCAGCTTAAATATTTAGGTAAAATTTTATTATAATTTATCCCTATTTAAATATTTTAGGTGCATATTTTAAGCTGTGATTGTCTTCTTGTTAGTTCTTCCTGTAACTTTACACTTTCAGTTTAAGCTGACCTCTTATTGTATGGAAACTGTATACTAGGGTTATCCTATAATAAAAAAAAAAGATGTAGCCATATGTGGGTACCGTCGGGATCTGACTGGAATTAGAAATCTAGCCAAACTTTTAATAATTTAACTTTGATTTATTGGGGGACAAAACCCCCTATTAATTAATTTAACATTGGACATTGTCCAGAGCAATTTACTGTTTTGTCATTATTTCAAATATGATTGTTTATTCATGAAGTATTAATAATTTCTTTGGATTAAACCATTGCAATTTTTTGTAGTAGAGAGCATTATGTTTAGCTATATTAAAATCTATAACACAGTTGCAAAAAAGTTGTTTATCAGCAGTACATCTCTGCCTTACCCTGAAGGCAATACAGGTGTATTATATAATTTCTTAATTTTTCAATACCTCACAGATGCCATCCTGTATTGGAGTATCACCAGAAGGCACAGTCCGCTACTGGCCCTCAGTGGGCCAGGAGGGTGTGTATGTGGATGTCTCCTGTGAGTTAGCTGGCCAGGAGTGTGAGAAACTAGGAGACTATACAGCAGATGGATTGGTTCTAGCTACCACTACTTGCACAGTGGTTCTTCTAAACCCCACTATTGTAGGTAAGTGGATGGTTGTAACTTGGGATTAATTAATTCTCCTTTTGGACTAGAAGCTTGAAGTAAATGAATCTAGGTAATTTTTCATTGCTCCTTGAAATTATGCGAGTTTGTAACCATACCTATTAGATCTGTAGAGTTATGACATCTTTAATTACAAAATTTACAAACAATTGTTAGTCTGCTATTTCCCATTCTAGAGTATTTTCATGATTTTTATCTGATAAAATTATCAATTTAAAATATTTTTATGTTGATAAAAACACGATTTATAAAAGTAGTAATAATAAATAAAACTATACAAGTGCTGTCTGACATTGGTTCATAATAATTGTGAGCTTGCATTCAATCAATAGTTGTATAATATTTATGTATAAATTCGTAGACGGTCGTGCAACGGTGACGTGTCGCACTCTCCGGCCGCCCAGTGGGTGGCTCGGGGGCATCGGGCGGCGCGTCTCCTTACTATTTTTTGGATCGATGCCTGCTCACGCAGATACAGTAAGGAATCATTTTTTAATATTATTTTGTGGTCTTTACAAACATATTAGTTTTTCATTGTAAATAGTAAAGTGAAATGGAAGAGATTTTCTTTATAATCGTTATGACATTAATAAAACTCACTGACGCACGTAGTGGTCTCGTGATTTCAAAACAATCTATTTTGCATTGTGTCTACAATATTGTGCTTGACTGGTTAGTACATTTTGTTTAGAAACTGGTGGGCGTGGTAGTAGTGCCGGGGTCGGAGGAGGGGGGCAGCACGATCGCGCTGGTGTCGGGCGGGCCGGCGCTGCAGCTGTGGCGCGGCGCCGACCTGCACGAGCACTCGCTGCGCCGCGCCCTCACCGAGGCTCACGCGCGCGAACATCTCGCGCCGCACGGTAACTACTAATTTACAATACTCACGTAGCTTACGCTCCTGACGATTTAAGGCCCCCAGAATATAGTGTATCTTTTATGCTACATCACGCTTTGATCCGACATATAGTCCAAGATATTAATACTACAGATGTTCCGAATAGTCGGTAAAGCCGACTATCCGGCTTACATCCAATTGGTCAAAAAAGATCCTTAACGAGACTTTCTTTTTTGACATGATTAAATTTTAATCACAAAAACACCGCTTTGAAGTAAACAAAACATGTTCCGAGAGGGTCGCAGGCGACGGTTGCGACTTGCGCGCGAATCAGCTATAAACGTAGCGTCGCTGGATTAACCGAATACCGCGGAAACTCTAATTGGCTTAGCCGACTAGTCGGCCTCTTTACAACCGACTAGTTGCCTAGTCGTTCGAAGTTAAAGTCGGCACATCTCTAATTGATACCTGTTGCAATGTACAGGTGATTTAAACAGCCTAGAGATAATGGCTTTGGATGTCCGTGCAAGTGGTAACAACGGTCTGCTGCTGCTCATAGCAACCGTCAACGTCGCCAGGTCACCGGAGATGAGATATGCTATTGGTAAGTTGGATCAAGTTTAAATAGAAAAGACTGGCCATAACCGGTTATTATTTTAGGTGGTGTCGAAACATTGACTGTAATTTTTTATATGAATTTTTTTACCAGAATCGGCGTGCTTACCCGGCAATTCGTAACGATTAATAACTTAGTTCAGACAAGCACAGTTATTTGGAATGATGGAGACGTGTTGTAATTATGTGTATGTTTCTGTGTGTGTGTGTGCAGCACACATCTGCGTGGAGGACGCGAGCCAGCCTCGTGTGACGTCACTGGTGGCGGCGCGCGGCGCGGCGGCGGACGCGGACGAGCCGCCGCGCTTCCTGCCGCTCCCGCACCGCGCCATACTCTACACCTCCAAGTACATAGCCATCGTCTCCAGTTAGTACTGATCTCTATACAACATACACCATACACCTGGGGGATAACATGACCACTTTCGATTCAAGGACAAAAACAACACGACAACCTATTACTGCCAGTATATAAAATTTTTCGAGGGTACCTCATCTATTTGAACTAGATGAACGGGAGTCCACCACCGTGCGTTTCTCTAGAAACTTCACCGCGCACTACTACTCTATGGAATCAATTACCAGCGGATGTATTTCGGATCCGGTACGACATAGCAACTTTCATGAAGAACCCACTTGTAATCCCTCATTGTGAGTGTCAATGGGCGGCGGTGATCACTTATCATCAGGTGACTCGCATGCTCGCCCTCTTCTATAAAAAAAAAAGATCTCGTAGTAGATATACTGGTCAAAATAGTTCGTTGTGTAGCCTGTCAAAAGTACCAGTAAGGCCACCTTAGCCCCCCTGTATGTGAAGTTGGGGTGCATTTGATGAGGTGACGTAAGATGCGTGTGTTGTACTTGTGCAGCGAGCGTGTCCAACGACAAGATGGACTACATCGACGTGTCGGCGGAGGGTGACCGCGTGCTGGGCGCGGAGCTGTGCGGCGCGGTGCCGCTGCTGGTCAGCCGCAAGCACGGGGTGCTGGCGCTCTCACAGCCCGTAGCCGCACACGACACGCCGTCAGTATTACACAATACACAATACACAATACACTGGCGGATTAACTCAGGCGGAGGTTCCCAGATAATACTAATCTGACAACATCCGCCCAAGCGCAATATTTTTAATGAAACCTGTTAAGACCCTAAAAAGATGATAAAGACACTAAAAAGTCGTCAAAGTGCATTATTCCACGTCAAATAAATAAATGTATTGAGTATTGTAGATCAAGGGCCCCTCGATAGAAAATGATACGGGCCCCGCGCTTGCTTAATCCGTTACTGAGTGTCCTCATGCCACAACTCTCATATTTTGTTAATATTTGTGATATTTTAATAATATTTTGATATCTTTAAAGTAAATTTATTTCTACAGATCGATGTGCGAGAGCCCAATGGGATCCCCTTGTCCGTCCGACATGTACGACGGCAATCTATCACTCTATGAAATTGATCCGCATGAGGTAAGTTTTCCAATGCCCAAGGCTCAAGTTTCTTCTGATATCTCAATTACGTTACCCATTAAAGCTGAGGAACAAGGATATGCTCTTTGGTTGTCGTTAGACAGAATCTCACAATATATTGGTATCAGGTAAGTATGGTGACGACGGACGCGTGCGGCAAGCTGAAGACAGCGTTCCTGTTCCACGTGCGGCGCGAGCCCGCCGCCTGCCGCGCGCTGCTGGAGGCGCTGTGCCCGCCCGCGCCCGCCCGCGACCGCGACCTCGACCGTGACCGTGACCGTGACCGCGACGTGGACGCGCAGCTCGACCGCAGCGTGCTGCGCATCGCCACCGACATGCTCGACGACATCCCCGCCGGCGACCCCAGGTGCGCCCACACACACGCACAATACTGCTTAAGACAATACCAACATTTCTGGATTTGACAGTTAAAATATACATCTCTATGAGACTATTTTTTTTTTCAAAGATATGAGACCTACAACATATTAGGCAACTGTGTGTCTGTGTCTTTCTATAAGTTAATATTATCATAAACCCGTCCGTCGAATCGTCCTATTGCTGGCTTACATTGACATCGTAGTGTATAGCGTGTGGTGTGTGTGGTGTGTTGTGTCAGATGGAAGCAGCGTGGCGGCGCGGCCACCAACATCTGCCTGGGCAGCTCGGCGGCGCTGCAGGTGGCGGCCCAGCTGCGCGACAAGCAGCGCGCCTTCTCGCTGTTCTGCGAGTTTTTGCGCGCCGTGGGCCTGTGGCAGCGACTCGGCCTCGTCACTAGCGGTAACATCACCTTATAACTACGGCTGTAGGAATGTTACCATAGATGAAGATTCCCTTAAAAAACAAAATTCTGATTAGTAATCATTTGGCCGAATACTACTTATTATTCGGCCGAATACTGCTTAATATTCGGCCTAATACGTAGGTACGCAGTATTAGGCCGAATTTGGCCCATTACCAAAATAATTTAAAAAAATACCCAAAAATTTCCGATTTAAATCATACCTTGATACTTTAATGGTAAATATTGCTTTAATGTTACACTCGGCTTTGGTCGAAAACATGTTTAAGTATTGGAAGTATATATTATATATATAGACCAAAATAATATTTTCGGCATCTTTACTTTTATGTACAAATATTTTTTGAAGCAAAATCCTGAACAGTTTGATAAAATTGTAGAGTCAGGCGGTGGCGTAGTGACAACTGAGAGTGCGCTAGGCGGGCTGGCCGAACAACTGGCTATCGCTATTGCACTGAGAAAGTTGCAGCAGGGTGGAGACGCCCAGCTCATAGATTCCGCAATTTATCAGGTAAGTAGTATGATTCCGCAATGCAACAAGGTTTACGATTTGTGTCAGCACACAATTAAGCTTCAAACTACTGCTTGTGGAACTCATTTATTAGATATTCTTTGGCACACCTAACCAAATTTTGTGAGCGAAACCATAGCGTGATTCAGAAATTACTCAAAAATGCACACCGCCATCTATGATTCCAAAAAGTCACTAAATATATTAAAAGGATAGAAACATAAATATTGTTGTATAAATATAACGAAATGCGTTTAAACATGCCGCCTACCAAAGGACTTGTCCTTTTAATACACTATTTTATACACACGAATAAGATAAAGATAGTAAACTCAACTCAAAAGGAACCGCCCACCATGGTGAATGTGTGCACATTTAACAAAACTCTACACGGACTAAAACTTTCTAACTCAGTAATATTAATTTTATAAAGCTCAGATAAACGTAATAACTACTTTGTTAAGCGGTCATTTGATTAATCTATTATTGGTTTTTATACTGATCACTCTTGCGAGTTATCATGACCAGGGTGCTTCAGATCCTCAATTTAAATATGCTCTTTACTCTGTTGAAAATATCTAAAGCATCTGATTTTCTAGTTAATATTTTTCTCTTTCTCTAGTTGTTTTTACCCAATGCTTTGACTGTAGATAATTTAGATTGATTTGTAAAGCTCTAGTTATCAGTTTGTATTGAAATGCAAGAAAATCAGCGCATAATTTCAATCGAAGCTTACTCTTTTCTTTTCGTACAGAACGAAATCTTGTTTTGGTCACCCGATTATCAGAAGTACAGCCAAACTCATTTCTCATATTAAATATTTTGGCGTAAGAGACTTGTGATGTGTCTATGAAGGGAGGAAGCTCTACACTATGAATATGAAGTGAATTTAACCATCTCGGTATTATAATATTTTTATCATTATTAGGATCCTTTCGTTGGTACAACCACAACTCTTCCGTTGAATTATGAGTAAGATTGTCATTCCAACTCAATATAAATTTCCATAACTTCTGGATTAATATTTTGGATGATGATTTTACAGATACGATCCAGCTTATAGAATTAAGTCTTCCAATATCTGATAGAACTATGCGTTTAATTACAGTCTCAGCTATTTCTGGCAATTGTAAAGACTCATTATGCATTTTTTTAAATATATGTATTGCTTCGGATTCTGTCTTGAATTCTGTGAGAAGATTGTCTACATAAAAGTCTTGTAACGTCATCTTTGCAGCACAACGATATCTCAACTCTTCATATTTTATTAAATATTGCAACTCTTTGATAGTTAGATATGGCGCACAGGCTTTCCCAAACATAAATCTCAGTACTTTATATTGCTCAATAAGACTTATAGATTCTGGACGCCACAGGATCCGCTGAAAATGCACGCGAATTGGTTTGTACATTTGTACATGATCAGCAAGGAAGCAACAGATAGGATTACGTCTCCATCTCATCAAAATATGTTGCAAGTATTGTTGACGCCGAGGATCAGCTATGAATTTAAATCTGCGTAGGGCCATCTCTCTCGGTTGTTCTTGAATACAATATTGTTTTGAATTCTCTAACGGTAATTGAACCTCATAACGAACTTCATCATCACTTGTCGTTATCGATTCAAAGATGTCCTCGTAACTAACTTTCTTCTTTGTGATTGTCTTCAGGATTGTGTTTGGTTCTCTTTTTATCTCCCAGAATTGTTCTAATTTTTCATCGTCTCTAATTTGTATATGAATGTTTTTGACCTCCTTATTTGTTGATGATGTCTCATGTCTCACTCTCCCAGATAAAATCCATCCAAGTTGAGTTTCTTGGGCTATAGGACCCTTTCCTGATGGATGTTTCATGAAGCCTGGTAATATGATTTCTTCATATACTTCAACTCCCAAAATGATGTCAATCGTTGAAGGTGATCCGTAATCTGGATCTGCTAATTTAACTCTCTCAATGTCAAGCCAATCTGTTATTTTAGTTTGACATGTAGGAAGAAATGATGTCAGTTTGCTCAGTACATAAGCATCAAATTTTATTGAATACTTTGGATTGTGAATTGACTTCATACTCAAAGACACCATACTCCTTGATCTGGTTTTACCATCTCCTATTCCTGACACTAAACCGTTGATGCTTGCTTGTTTTAAGCCCAATGATTGTGCAGTTGATTCTGTTATAAATGAACCTTCCGAGCATGGGTCTATTAGGACTCGCACTACTTGTGAATAGCCATCAGTTGAATATGCTTTGACCACAGCTGGAGCAAACAACATCTCTCTCTCATTACTCTGCGTGACTAAATGAGCTACCACGTGATTCTCAATAACATGACTCGATTCTTGGTTTGGTGTATATTTCGCAACTCTCTCATCTCTGGTAGATTCAATTGCGGTTGAATCTTGTAACTTGGCTCTCTCGAAATGAAGCAGTGCATGATGTCGTCTACCGCATCGGTGACAACAGGCAGACGATCGGCAGTCTTTCACTGAATGTGTAGGGGCAAGACAATTGAAGCACAGCCTCTTTGATTGTACCAACTCTGATCTCTCTTCGGGAGACTGCTTTCCAAATTGCTTGCATTGATATAAATAAAAAAATGCACGAATTGTTCTATGTCCACACATCACATAAATTTTTCTAAGTCTTTACTCACTGTTTATTCGTGAAATTTTCACAAGTCCTAGATTTTTAGGTTCGCACTTCACCGATTCACTCTTAACTCTGTCCGAATTTGTCCTTTTTCCACACTTTTGAACACTTTGTCCTTTTCACTCACTATCACTGTCGCTTTTTCAATTTCCGCGTTACTTCCTGGGTTTCGGCACCAGACGTCAGCACACAATTAAACTTCAAACTACTGCTTGTGGAACTCATTTATTAGATATTCTTTGGCACACCTAACCAAATTTTGTGAGCGAAACCATAGCGTGATTCAGAAATTACTCAAAAATGCTATGCTAAATATATTAAAAGGATAGAAACATAAATATTGTTGTATACAATATAACGAAATGCGTTTAAACAATTTGATTTACGATATCTGTCGGTGTAGTCAAACATTACAAGCTTGTCGGCGACCGCGAGCGGCGTTCATCACACTACAATGTATTCCCCTTAACTGACAGGTGGTATGCGGTGAACATTCGGAAGTTGAAGAAGAGCCTGAGGTAGAGGCTGCATTGTCGTCAGGGGGCGCTGTCTCCCGGAGACGTGTGCTACCGGCGCGTGTCGCGCAATGTCCCGCGTGCTGCGGGCCCTGGCGCGCGCGCCGCAAACCAGCCCACGATGCGCGCGCAGCCGCCCTGCACGCCGCCGCCACCCTCAACATACTCACCCGTGAGTAACTACAGACGTGTCGCGTGCTGCGGGCCCTGGCGCGCGCGCCGCAACCAGCCCACGATGCGCGCGCAGCCGCCCTGCACGCCGCCGCCACCCTCAACATACTCACCGTGAGTAACTACAGACGTGTCGCGTGCTGCGGGCCCTGGCGCGCGCGCCGCAACCAGCCCACGATGCGCGCGCAGCCGCCCTGCACGCCGCCGCCACCCTCAACATACTCACCGTGAGTAACTACAGACGTGTCGCGTGCTGCGGGCCCTGGCGCGCGCGCCGCAACCAGCCCACGATGCGCGCGCAGCCGCCCTGCACGCCGCCGCCACCCTCAACATACTCACCGTGAGTAACTACAGACGTGTCGCGTGCTGCGGGCCCTGGCGCGCGCGCCGCAACCAGCCCACGATGCGCGCGCAGCCGCCCTGCACGCCGCCGCCACCCCTCAACATACTCACCGTGAGTAACTACAGACGTGTCGCGTGCTGCGGGGCCCTGGCGCGCGCGCCGCAACCAGCCCACGATGCGCGCGCAGCCGCCCTGCACGCCGCCGCCACCCTCAACATACTCACCGTGAGTAACTACAGACGTGTCGCGTGCTGCGGGCCCTGGCGCGCGCGCCGCCAACCAGCCCACGATGCGCGCGCAGCCGCCCCTGCACGCCGCCGCCACCCTCAACATACTCACCGTGAGTAACTACAGACGTGTCGCGTGCTGCGGGCCCTGGCGCGCGCGCCCGCAACCAGCCCACGATGCGCGCGCAGCCGCCCTGCACGCCGCCGCCACCCTCAACATACTCACCGTGAGTAACTACAGACGTGTCGCGTGCTGCGGGCCCTGGCGCGCGCGCCGCAACCAGCCCACGATGCGCGCGCAGCCGCCCTGCACGCCGCCGCCACCCTCAACATACTCACCGTGAGTAACTACAGACGTGTCGCGTGCTGCGGGCCCCTGGCGCGCGCGCCGCAACCAGCCCACGATGCGCGCGCAGCCGCCCTGCACGCCGCCGCCACCCCTCAACATACTCACCGTGAGTAACTACAGACGTGTCGCGTGCTGCGGGCCCTGGCGCGCGCGCCGCAACCAGCCCACGATGCGCGCGCAGCCGCCCTGCACGCCGCCGCCACCCTCAACATACTCACCGTGAGTAACTACAGACGTGTCGCGTGCTGCGGGCCCTGGCGCGCGCGCCGCAACCAGCCCACGATGCGCGCGCAAGCCGCCCTGCACGCCGCCGCCACCCTCAACATACTCACCGTGAGTAACTACAGACGTGTCGCGTGCTGCGGGCCCTGGCGCGCGCGCCGCAACCAGCCCACGATGCGCGCGCAGCCGCCCTGCACGCCGCCGCCACCCTCAACATACTCACCGTGAGTAACTACAGACGTGTCGCGTGCTGCGGGCCCTGGCGCGCGCGCCGCAACCAGCCCACGATGCGCGCGCAGCCGCCCTGCACGCCGCCGCCACCCTCAACATACTCACCGTGAGTAACTACAGACGTGTCGCGTGCTGCGGGGCCCTGGCGGCGCGCGCCGCAACCAGCCCACGATGCGCGCGCAGCCGCCCTGCACGCCGCCGCCACCCTCAACATACTCACCGTGAGTAACTACAGACGTGTCGCGTGCTGCGGGCCCTGGCGCGCGCGCCGCAACCAGCCCACGATGCGCGCGCAGCCGCCCTGCACGCCGCCGCCACCCTCAACATACTCACCGTGAGTAACTACAGACGTGTCGCGTGCTGCGGGCCCTGGCGCGCGCGCCGGCAACCAGCCCACGATGCGCGCGCAGCCGCCCTGCACGCCGCCGCCACCCTCAACATACTCACCGTGAGTAACTACAGACGTGTCGCGTGCTGCGGGCCCTGGCGCGCGCGCCGCAACCAGCCCACGATGCGCGCGCAGCCGCCCTGCACGCCGCCGCCACCCTCAACATACTCACCGTGAGTAACTACAGACGTGTCGCGTGCTGCGGGCCCTGGCGCGCGCGCCGCAACCAGCCCACGATGCGCGCGCAGCCGCCCCTTGCACGCCGCCGCCACCCTCAACATACTCACCGTGAGTAACTACAGACGTGTCGCGTGCTGCGGGCCCTGGCGCGCGCGCCGCAACCAGCCCACGATGCGCGCGCAGCCGCCCTGCACGCCGCCGCCACCCCTCACATACTCACCGTGAGTAACTACAGACGTGTCGCGTGCTGCGGGCCCTGGCGCGCGCGCCGCAACCAGCCCACGATGCGCGCGCAGCCGCCCTGCACGCCGCCGCCACCCTCAACATACTCACCGTGAGTAACTACAGACGTGTCGCGTGCTGCGGGCCCTGGCGCGCGCCGCCGCAACCAGCCCACGATGGCGCGCGCAGGCCGCCCTGCACGCCGCCGCCACCCTCAACATACTCACCGTGAGTAACTACAGACGTGTCGCGTGCTGCGGGCCCTGGCGCGCGCGCCGCAACCAGCCCCACGATGCGCGCGCAGCCGCCCTGCACGCCGCCGCCACCCTCAACATACTCACCGTGAGTAACTACAGACGTGTCGCGTGCTGCGGGGCCCTGGCGCGCGCGCCGCAACCAGCCCACGATGCGCGCGCAGCCGCCCTGCACGCCGCCGCCACCCTCAACATACTCACCGTGAGTAACTACAGACGTGTCGCGTGCTGCGGGGCCCTGGCGCAGCGCGCCGCAACCAGCCCACGATGCGCGCGCAGCCGCCCCTGCACGCCGCCGCCACCCTCAACATACTCACCGTGAGTAACTACAGACGTGTCGCGTGCTGCGGGCCCTGGCGCGCGCGCCGCAACCCAGCCCACGATGCGCGCGCAGCCGCCCTGCACGCCGCCGCCACCCTCAACATACTCACCGTGAGTAACTACAGACGTGTCGCGTGCTGCGGGCCCTGGCGCGCGCGCCGCAACCAGCCCACGATGCGCGCGCAGCCGCCCTGCACGCCGCCGCCACCCTCAACATACTCACCGTGAGTAACTACAGACGTGTCGCGTGCTGCGGGCCCTGGCGCGCGCGCCGCAACCAGCCCACGATGCGCGCGCAGCCGCCCTGCACGCCGCCGCCACCCTCAACATACTCACCCGTGAGTAACTACAGACGTGTCGCGTGCTGCGGGCCCTGGCGCGCGCGCCGCAACCAGCCCCACGATGCGCGCGCAGCCGCCCTGCACGCCGCCGCCACCCTCAACATACTCACCGTGAGTAACTACAGACGTGTCGCGTGCTGCGGGCCCTGGCGCGCGCGCCGCAACCAGCCCACGATGCGCGCGCAGCCGCCCTGCAACGCCGCCGCCACCCTCAACATACTCACCGTGAGTAACTACAGACGTGTCGCGTGCTGCGGGCCCTGGCGCGCGCGCCGCAACCAGCCCACGATGCGCGCGCAGCCGCCCTGCACGCCGCCCGCCACCCTCAACATACTCACCGTGAGTAACTACAGACGTGTCGCGTGCTGCGGGCCCTGGCGCGCGCGCCGCAACCAGCCCACGATGCGCGCGCAGCCGCCCTGCACGCCGCCGCCACCCTCAACATACTCACCGTGAGTAACTACAGACGTGTCGCGTGCTGCGGGCCCTGGCGCGCGCCGCCGCAACCAGCCCACGATGCGCGCGCAGCCGCCCTGCACGCCGCCGCCACCCTCAACATACTCACCGTGAGTAACTACAGACGTGTCGCGTGCTGCGGGCCCTGGCGCGCGCGCCGCAACCAGCCCACGATGCGCGCGCAGCCGCCCTGCACGCCGCCGCCACCCTCAACATACTCACCGTGAGTAACTACAGACGTGTCGCGTGCTGCGGGCCCTGGCGCGCGCGCCGCAACCAGCCCACGATGCGCGCGCAAGCCGCCCTGCACGCCGCCGCCACCCTCAACATACTCACCGTGAGTAACTACAGACGTGTCGCGTGCTGCGGGCCCTGGCGCGCGCGCCGCAACCAGCCCACGATGCGCGCGCAGCCGCCCTGCACGCCGCCGCCACCACCCTCAACATACTCACCGTGAGTCGAGTAACTACAGACGTGTCGCGTGCTGCGGGCCCTGGCGCGCGCGCCGCAACCAGCCCACGATGCGCGCGCAGCCGCCCTGCACGCCGCCGCCCACACCCTCAACATACTCACCGTGAGTAACTACAGACGTGTCGCGTGCTGCGGGCCCTGGCGCGCGCGCCGCAACCAGCCCACGATGCGCGCGCAGCCGCCCTGCACGCCGCCGCCACCCTCAACATACTCACCGTGAGTAACTACAGACGTGTCGCGTGCTGCGGGGCCCTGGCGCGCGCGCCGCAACCAGCCCACGATGCGCGCGCAGCCGCCCTGCACGCCGCCGCCACCCTCAACATACTCACCGTGAGTAACTACAGACGTGTCGCGTGCTGCGGGCCCTGGCGCGCGCGCCCGCAACCAGCCCACGATGCGCGCGCAGCCGCCCTGCACGCCGCCGCCACCCTCAACATACTCACCGTGAGTAACTACAGACGTGTCGCGTGCTGCGGGCCCTGGCGCGCGCGCGCCGCAACCAGCCCACGATGCGCGCGCAGCCGCCCTGCACGCCGCCGCCACCCTCAACATACTCACCGTGAGTAACTACAGACGTGTCGCGTGCTGCGGGCCCTGGCGCGCGCAACATATCTACCGTCAGTAACAACCCCATGAAGCCTCATTTTATTTATTAATTTAAAGCGCAGAAGACTCAATATGCTATTCGCAAAATGCTTTCCGTTCGTGGTCCAATATAACGTATGTATATGTTCCAGAACGTACTGAGCGCGGTCCACAAGACACGCGCGCAGTGGCAGGCGGGCGGGCTGCCGCAGCAGAGCCCGCACCTGGGGCCGCGCGCGCCTCCTCTCCGCACTCACCGACTTACACAAACGAGCTGTTACGTTAGTCATACGTTTTTACATTCATATTCATTGCTAATAAAAAAAAATACAAGGTTCACCAATGTCATTTGAAAGTCTGCATAATAGTAATTTGTGGCCACAGTCAGTGCGCGCACAACTGCCCGGACCCGACACTGCGCGCGCAGGTGTACGAGGCGGGCTCGGCTCTGGCCGACCTGATCCTCACGGATGCAGAGCATCTCAACTCCTCCCCGCACTCGCAGCACATCTACGAGAAGATACGCAGGGAAGTCATACAGCCATTCAGTAAGTATTATCCTTGCCTTATTATCAATATCCTGTTATGTTCTCCCTTTCCCTTCAACAAGTCTATGTCTTCTCTAAAGTCTACCGCGACCTCGTTTCACACTAGGAGGATATTTCTAATACATTTGTAATAACCAATTCCGAAACATTATTATTGTCAGCTTAGTTTTAATTTTAAAATTTGTAATATTGTTGCCTAATTCCTCAGGTAGAAGAGACGGGTGCCCAGCGTTGGGAAGATGTAATAGATTGATAATGATGAGCGATTTTATTTACAGTCGATGAAGGTCAAACGGAGCGTGCTGCAGCTTTGGCTGAGAAGTTCAAGGACTTTGAGCTCCTCATAGAGATGTGTGTCAAAAACGATGATATGGATAAACTGTACTCCTATATTGACAAGTATTCTAATGAGGTAAGTTACTAATATTATTATATAGTTTGGTTGTTTCTGTATTTCAATGTTTTATGCACTATTGACTTTGTAATTTGGCGTTATGTACTGGGGTTGCCGAATGAAATATCAGAAATTAGAGATAAAGTCATGGTGAAATACAAGTGTCCTTTATTTAATCTGGCTTAAACATATTTCGAGCACTGCGCCTGTGTATTAGCGATCCATATTTCCCTAGGAAGCGAAGTAGCATTTATTCATAACGCCGTCAGATATGCAGGTTGCTCAAACTTAAATTTGCATAAATACATAAAGCTTGTTCTTATGTATCCATAATTTGTATCAATTGTTAAATTGTTATGTGCAAAAATATACTAATTAATTATTAAATATTTTAATTAAAAACATTTTTGCGATTTGCATTTAAAATCAATGCTATTACGCCAATAGGCATGATGACGGTAAGCAAGAATTAGTAAAATAATATGTTCATATACTGACATATAATTAATATGTTTAGAAAAGAATATTTATTTTTATTTATAAGACGGGATTATTAATTTATTTGATAAAATAAAACTACAAAATACACAAGTCCGCCATGTTCAGTTGAACACCAATCAGATTCAATTACGTCACATCTATGTTGAACTGTCGCTGTCACGTAAATTTCGTACGAATTTCGACGATCTCCGCGCTTAAAATTGTTTATTACGTATTTCCTAATTGTATATTACTTAGCTTTTGTCCTACAACTTGTGTAAGAACTTATTAAGAGGAGTGTCCCTCGCGAACGCAACAATGTTGCACAGTTGTCGCTGTCTCTATCCCTCACGATGCGAACGCGTGCCCGAGAGGAGAAACAACAACATTTTCACGCGTATTTCGTATGTTCCGAATTTTGGAGATTACTCCTATAATATTGCTAATATGTAAAAAAAAAATCTTGTAAAAAAATATTCACTATATTATCTGGGTTTCCTTCGAATCAGAATGTTTCTGTATTGATACATTGTCGAGAAATACTAGCATAAAGTTGGGCCGTTTTTCAACGAAAATTGCCAATCTTTGAGCTCGTGTAACTTTTTAACCGTATATTGAAATGAAATTTTATATTACAGAAACACGTATATTAATGATAAGATTGTTACTGCAAAATTTCAATGACTTTCATTGTTTAAAATTCAAGCAAGGGCCAAACTGCGTTTGTATGGGGCGCGAAGCGGATACTATCCTCTTAAGTAATGTAACAAGGGTTTACCCAGGCAAACAGCTCTAATTTGCCCAGAGTTGATTTGTTAATGCTGGGGCAGTTCCTGGTCTTAAACAAAGACTTCTGTTCAGCAGAATTTAGAAATGTTAAAACTACAATGTAAGTATTATTTATTATTATTTGTATTATACCTACTATAATTAAAAAAATTAAATCACTTTTAAAAAGCACAGCTTCGTATGTTTAGTTTTAATAATGTTTGGATTTTATAAAATATGCTTTCCTATCGATTTCTTTGTTTTAGATCCTCCAGGCCATCTTATGGGGACGACGCGATTAGCTACGTTTAGTTAAAACGCGATGGAAATCTATGTACTTATAGTTAAATAAAAAATCTGCCCAGAACACAAGGTCCACGCGAAGTTATATGCAGTGACGTTAATAGTTGACGAAGTAAAGGAAGAAGTTATATCGGTAAAATGCCATGACTGTGTTGCCTCACAAGGAGGCTGCAAACATGCCATTGCATTTCTCATGTGGGTCCATCGTAGGAGTGAAGAACCGATTATTCAAGTAGGTGATTTACGATCCATTCGGCGAGGCTCCGGAGTCAGTGTCTCGCCTCGTAACTTACTTGAATAATTGATTAAAAATTTAATGTAATAAAGAAAATCTATCGGGTATAATCTCTCGAGCTATGAACTTTATTTTAGTAAATAAAACATGATGTCAAATAATTTTTGGTTTTATTATTTTAAGAATAAAACCGAAAATGGAAGATAAAATTACAAAAAAAGAGGTATCTTTGTGAATTTATTCTATCGAGCCAACTTTATCAAATCGTGTTTCCCTTGTATGTGTTCCCTAGAACATATACTCAACAATATAAATTTATTTTCTCAGATTTTAATTTTACTATTTACTACTTAAAAAAATAGTTTTTAAAACATATTTATGTGGGCTTTGCAGTACCAATACGATGTCAAAACATAGAAGTGACGTCATAAGCAGACGCCATGACACCAGGGACCGTTTTCGCGCTAATTTAAAAACATTGAATTAAAATCGCATTTTTGTATCAAAAACCTTTTTAAATTGCAGAAAAAAAATATTTTTCGGAAATAGTATATACATAAGAATATTTTAGATCAGTTTTTGAAAATCAGTCATCATGCCTATTGACGTTGAAATTGACTTGTTGAATTTATATATCGGGTGGCGATTAGGTTATCACATTAAATTAAACAGCGGTCATTCCAAGTTATCATTAGTCTGTTTGAGTAATAAAATAAACAATTTTACTAAAAATAAAAAACTAAATTTTTCAAACAAAATAAATACCGTAAATATTGGCTCGAAATAAATCACCCTCAATAATATCAGTATACTGACCTGTAAAAGCGGCAACGTCGCCGCCGCCGCGGCGAGTAAGTACCTACATACTTGCAAGTAGGCATAGGATAGGACGCTCGGAGCGATGATATCAACAATTCAACACAAACTTTGTGGTATTCTTGCACAATAATAATAATTCAATTTAATAAACCTACACTTGTCCAAATGTTCAATTGATT
>OY292532.1:13156787-13202146 GCA_958496365.1 Subacronicta megacephala
GAAGTTTCTAGATGAATCCTTATGTGCCTTTGTCATATAAAAAATATATGTTATACTTAAGGTCATCACAAATAAATTGTATTGTTTAATTTTTTCATAAAATTGCCCCATTTTTAAAAAATAAATCCAAGAAAATAGTCCTTTTCCAAACTAAATTGCATTTTGTCTCTTTAACCGCTTAATAGTTTGTCATAAATGTTATACCAAAAAATTTGTAATGACACACTTAACAACTTGTATTGTTAAATTTTTCCTATTTCTTTGAATATTTTTAAATAATACAGAAAAACCCGAAACTTCACTAGCGCCCCCCGTGAAGCACCCCCGCAATGCCCGTGATGAATACTCAGGACGCGAATATCAGTGTCTCGACGACTCTTGCGACGGGTGGGCTGTACGTGCGTTATTGTTTGCAAATAAATTACAAAAGTGATGATTTTTGAATGATTTTTGAATTAAGCAATATCGTAAATAGTACAAATATAAATATTACGTAGAAATTAAGTTTGTAAATATATTTAAAGTAGTTTATAATTTTGTTTTTGTTCTTGATCATTATCATAGACTAACCATAGTGTAATGAAATCTACGGGCGCACTCCTTTGTCTGGCTCTAAATGCCGACAATCTTTTTTAATCATTTTAATTCAATTATACATAATAATCATGTTATCCAAAGTTTCCAAACCTCGGTGTACCTAAGTAGGTACCGACTGAGATACTAGTTTATCTGACCTCGTAAGTAAGCTGACCTTTTATTGTATGAAAGTCTATATAATGCGAGCTCAGCTTATATGTATAACGAGCTATACCTACATCACCAGTACAAACTGACCGCTTATTGTACGGACAGTCTATACAATGCGAGGTCAGCTTATACTGGATACCTAGGTTTAACAAGCTATACATAATCACCAGTACAAGCTGACCCTTTATTGTACGGAAAGTCTTTACAATGCGAGATCAGGTCAATAGGAGTTGCGTATTTTCATGTCACCAAAAGTCGTTATTCCCCTCTTTATCGAGACGTATTTCAAAATCCAAGATGGCGCACATCATTTAAATAAATTGATATGGGTGTCAATTTCGAGGTATCTTGGGGATGATGAAAATGGCATTGATTTTGTAATCCAAGATGGCGGACATTATTTTTCTTTATAAATTGATATGGGTGTCAATTTCAAGGTTTATCGGGATGCTTATTACGAAAATGACATTAATTTTGAAATCCAAGATGGCGGACATTATTTTTCTTAATAAATTGATATGGGTGTCAATTTCAAGGTTTAACGGGATGCTAATTACGAAAATGACATCAATTTTAAAATCCAAGATAGCGAACATTATTTTACTAAATATTGATATGGGTGTCAATTTCAAGGATTATCGGGATGCTAATTACGAAAATGATATTAATTTTGGAATCCAAGATGGTGGACATTATTTTTCTAAATACCTACATAAATTGATATGGTTGTCAATTTCAAGGTTTATCGCAATGCTAATTACGAAAATGATATTAATTTTAGATATATTTCAAGGCGGACATTATCTTAATTAGCATCCTGATAAACCTTGAAATTAACACCCATATCAATTTCTTTAGAAAAATAATGTCCGCTATCTTGGATTCCAATTTTATGTCATTTTCGTAATTAACATCCCGATAAACCTTGAAATTGACACCCATATCAATTTATAAAGAAAATAATGTTCGCGATCTTGGATTTCAAATTTAATGACATTTTCGTAATTAGCATCCCGATAAACCTTGAAATTAACACCCATATCAATTTATAAAGAAAATAATGTCTGCCATCTTGGATTTCAAAATTAATGTCATTTTCGTAATTAGCATCCTGATAAACCTTGAAATTGACACCCATATCAATTTAATAAGAAAAATAATGTCAGCCATCTTGGATTTCAAAATTAATGTCATTTTCGTAATTAGCATCCCAATAAACCTTGAAATTGACACCCATATCAATTTATAAAGAAAAATAATGTCCGCCATCTTGAATTTCAAAATTAATGTCATTTTCGTAATTAGCATCCCGATAAACCTTGAAATTGACGCCCATATCAACTTCGACTTCGACTTTGACTTTGACTTCGACTTACGAAACTTTCTGCATTTCATGCATGTTTGTTTGCATGTTTTTTTCTCTGTAAAGAGAAACAAACATGCACGTCGTTACACTTTTAAGTGTCGTTTTTTTCCGTCTGGTCCCCTTTCGCAACGCGCGATAAGGAACTTCGTTCCAAAAAGTAAAGTGAATAATGTATCATGTAGTAGCACCCACACTCAATTTGATGAATGTTGAAAGCCAGCTCATCCTAGCTATCTCCGTTTCTGAGAACCTATAAGCACTTACCTGATCATCATCAGACCCTCAGAATATATCATAATTATAGTGGCACCCGTATTCAATTATATGTAAATATAAATAAATGTTTTAAGCCAGGGGTCACCCTAGTTATTTTCATTAGGTACTAAAGTAATATGTAGAAAGGTGTAGGTATCCCTTATTTCAAAATCATCAAGAATTACCTATAATAATTATAGATGTAGGTAACTCGTACAAGACTTTTATCTAGAGGAACAAAATGTCTTAAATCTTTCAGAGAACGAATAAAATAGGTAAATACGATGACGACACTGCGACATATCTGTATTCTTGCTTAATCTTTAGTTCCTTTTATTGAGTACGATCAAATGTCGATAGATGGCGCTGAAGTAACAAATACTAGCACAAAAACCCGAATCCTCAAGGTCATTCGGCAATGTAATACCCTTAACAAGTAAATCAAATTAAACATTACATTCGGCTCCGTTGAGCCTTAAAAATTGAACTCATAAGGGCTGGCGCTCACTGCCGGCACGGCGCGGCATTGCATGGCAAAGGATTTTATTACTAATCAAGTTATTTTGTATCTTATTTCAATGAGTTTAGAGTACATGTTACTTTATTTCGATACCACGATGCCGCGACGTGCCGCGGGATGCTGCGGTATGACGAGTCATGCCGTTTCATTCCACGGGTTGCCGCGGCACGCCATTGCATCTCGCGAGACGTATGAGTCACTTTGTATCAAAAAATTATGATTACTAAACTTGTTGAAATAAGGTTGTAAGTTGCGGAGCAAAAGTAATTGATGCCAGAGTGGCTGGGCTTTGAACAGAATGCCACGGCATGCCACAGGATACCACGGGATGCCGCAGCACAATCTGCCGTGCCATGCCGGCAGTGAGGGTCGGCCCTAAGTATACACTAATAACTGGTATTGGTAATAACATTAAGTAAATCGCAATTGTATCAGACCACGGCAGCCCTGGGCAAGCTGTCCCTGGTGGCGGCGGGCGAGGAGTCCCCTGGCTCGGCCACGTGGCAGCGGCTGGAGGCGCGCGCGGCGCTGGGCGGGCACCACGCCGCGCTGCCACGCGCCCTGCGCCTGCACCACGGGCTCGACCAACAAGATACCAGGGTACTCACGCCTGAGGAACTCGTACAGGTAACAACACTTACACATTACTCTCCAAATACCCAAGTTTACGCATATATTCCCCCCTGGAGGTTGTCATCCTATTTTTCCCAGGCGCACAAGGAGATTCTGGGGGTCTATTAAGAGGACACAGTGCTCCCCTATTTGTGTTGATGGTGGCCACCGCGGTGGTTTTAATTTAGTTTTAAAACCGATCGCCTTTTGAAGGATTCCACCTGTAGACAAAAAAAGGTTGACATATTTTTAGAGCAAAATAATATCTTATTTTAGGATAACAAATCATTTTCAGCTTGGAATTTTATGCTCCAATTAGAGTAGCTGACTGATGTTGAATTTATTGAAAGTAACAGGTAAATATAAAACGGATACTGAATTATTTATATTAAATACTAATGAAATTCTATACATGCGTTTAAAGTTGTTGCTGGGCATTGAGAAGGGTTGCCCAGTTCCTTTCCCGCAAAAAGTATTAGTAAAGAACTTGAATACCTTTCCGAATTTTGACTTCACAAGCATAGTGCGCTCTCATTCTAGCATACAATTAAAATACTTATAACTTCCGTATTTTTTAAGTTTAAGTTAGGTGTATTCTATTTCGCTTCACTTCTGTATCTTATATAAACATTTCGCATATAGATGTATATCGACTCAGAAAGCAAGTCGCTGACGGAGTACGACTATAAGAAGGCGTTGGACCTCACCGACTACATAGAGGATATGGAGCGAAGAGACGAACTACGGCTTCGGGTAAGTTGATCATTACCAGCTTAAAATGTACTGTTACATAGGGTTTAGGTCACAAACGTTAATCTTATACTATCAGACGTACTTTTTTCGAAGTAGATACCAATATTGGACATAAAGAACAAAGTGACGACCATCTGACTGAATATCAATATTAATCCGGATGTGAGCAATTGGGGTTTTCACCTCTCATAATATCAACAGCAAGCGCTAGACTCGTACAAGGGAGCCGCATACTGACCATTGTCTAGTGGGGTGCATGGTGACTTAGGTGTTGGCTGACTTTAACGATAGCAATAGGATAGGATAGGAGGTGAAAACCTCCGCTTAAAACTGCGGCTCCACTACTTGTTATTTCAAGGCCATACAAAACGCTGCTACGTCTGTTGAGGCCTATCGAGACAAGTGATGAGCATTTCCACAGTGTGTGTTGTGCTGACCGTGCTTTTGAACTTACCGACTCCTGATTGATCGGTCGATTGACGTCAAGCCATCGATGGCCTCATAAGTAGCGATGGTTCCCATGTTTTATGTGCCTGGCGTGTTCTAAAATAGGCCGTGGGACCCCAGCTTATTGTTATTAGCTAGCAAAATGTATAACTAATAAGTAATGTACTATGTTAGGTATGGTGCGCGTGTATCCTGGCGGAGGACTGGTCGCAGGTGCGGGTGGACGCGGCGCCGGCCGACCTGCACGACAAGATGTTCTTCAGACTCATCGACCTCGTTCACGTCATGGGTTACTAACAACATTATTATTATTATTATTTCATTTGTGGAGGTGTGATTTCTCTTGAACCAAAAGGAGGATCCTCTGACGTGGCGCTGTTGTGCCTAGCGCCAATTGAAGTCAAATGTCTCTATATATACAAGTTGCGCTGTGAATGTTGCTTGCGCGATGCAGAGTTTGCTTCGTCGTAGTTTGTATGTAGCTCGATAGATGTCACTACACATTATACTACCGCTCAATGATAATTCACGTAAACATAGCTAAACATTGTGCTATACGAAAATTACCACTATACTCAATTTTTGTCAATAAATTATTAATCTTATTCTTCCTCACTCTGTATTCACCACCCCCACAGCGGCATATCTGAACAGGCCTTAAATTAATTTAATGAAGGTATTGTTTTTATGTCTGTTTTTGAAGACATTTTTAGAAGCAATAATGATGTTTATTTTAGTATGTGGTGTGGTTGTACAGGCGGCGACCTGGAGCTGGTGCTGCCGCCGCTGGAGGACATCCTGACGGCGCGTGAGCTGGCCGAGCTGGTGTCCGACGACAGGTTCCACTTCCTTATCAAGTACGGCTATCACTGTGTCCACAGCGAGCGTGACCTACATATGGCAGAAGGGTAACACGCTCAGGGCTCCCGTATATTGTCATGCATAAAAATCGAAGTCTGCAGGATAGTAACACTACAAAATATATGGGTAGAGTGCCTTCTGGTGCTCATCAAATTTGATTCTAATAGATAATGTGACTTCGATCTTAATATTTGTGGTCCTTTACATAGCTTGTGCTCACAAAATATTTGGCCAAATAAACATTAATGCTTTGTCTCTATGCCACTTTACTGTATTTTAACTTTATAACGTAAATGTTCTCTCAAATGCGCAATGCGAAGATTCGGCGTAATAATATACGAGTACAATAGCTCTAGGTGCTATTGTACTCGTATATTATTACGCCGAATCTATTACGTAGCAAAATATTTCAAATAATATTATTAAATAGGTGTAGCGTTGTATTAATGTTCACAAGTTACCCAGCTAACTGCTAAATAAACTAAAAGGAGGTGGCCTACATAAACCCCGAAAGTGTCAAAAAACTAATACTGTACAAAATGAAACGTGTTTTTTTACAAACTGTTTTGTTTGTATTAGTTTTTTTTACACTTTAGTTTGTCAGTCGACCTTTCGATAGCTTGATAGCTCGACTGACAAGATAAGGCGTAGTTTCGGTATTGTTATATAGTGTAAAATTGTGTTTGTAAACGGCTAGGCGTAGTTTTAGCCGGCCTCTCTTCTTTGTTCGCAAAGTTCCATCTTAACTTTTTATTTGATCTCAGGCTACGAATAAATAATACTCAGGAAATGTAACTGCGTTAAGAAAATGACCCAACAAAAGTTGTGTCCAAGTAGGCGGGGCTTCAAAATTGTGTCCAGCACGCCATCAGTCGGCCATTTTCCTTGCAAGCGAGCATATGTCAAAGGTTTTAGCATAATATCATTGTGAATCATGATGCCATCATGTGTTGTGAAGTGGTGCAGAAAACATACAAAATTAAAATGTCCAGAGATCACTTTTCACTTGTAAGTAGTAGCTTAATGAAGAATGTTAACGAATTTTGATTATTAGCACTCCATATTCTCTGTTAAAAATAAAAAATACTAGTGAAAGAATTACTTCGATACGTCAAATAGTTTCCGTTTTAGAAGTAAAACAAGTTGTAACCGAACGACGCGGGCCGCCGGTTACGGTGTGACGTCATAGGACAACGCGCTCAGTCTGGCTCACTCAGTCCGCTCGCAGTCGCGCGTCTGTGCCGTCGAAATTATACCTAAATTCTTTTAAAAATGTCCAAACCAAATACTAGGAAATCGTGTGTTGTGCCTAAATGTAAAAATACATCTAAAAAGTTGTTTTTTATAGTTCCAAAAGACGTTAAAATGCGAAAAAAATGGATAAAAGCTATTTATTTATTTATTTTTATTATGGTACTAAATAAATAAATAGCTTTAATCCATGTTTTTTGCATTTTAACGTGTTTTAGAACTATAAAAAAACCGGCCAAGTGCGAGTCGGACTGCGCACGGAGGGTTCCGTACCATTACGATTTATGACGTATTAAAATAATCTACTGACTGACTGCGATCTCGTTCGAACAAATTTTCGTTAGAAGTTTACATGGAAGAAATGTACATCATATATTTGTTTTAGTTTTATTATTCTCTTATTTCAGAAGTTACTGGGGACACACACACACACACATTTTACCACTTTGGAAGATTCTCAGGCGCAAACTATTTAGTTTAGAAAAAAAATATCAGAAACCTCAATATCATTTTTGAAGACCTATTCATAAATACCCCACACGTATGAGTTTGATGTAAAAAAATAATTAATTTCAGTTCTAAGTATGAGGAACTCCCAAAATTTTCTGTTTTTTAGGGTTGCGTAGCCGAATGGCAAAAAACGAAACCTTTATAGATTCGTCATGTTTGTCTGTCCGTCCGTATGTCACAGCCACTTTTTTCCGAAACTATAAGAACTATGCTGTTGAAACTTGGTAAATAGATGTATTCTGTGAACCGCATTAAGATTTTAGAACTTAGAACTAAAACTCAATTTTTTTTTTTATCGAAACCATACTTGTGGGGATATGGATAGGTATACAAAAATGATATTGAGGTTTTTAATTTCACTTTTTTCTAAACTGAATAGTTTGTGCGAGAGACACTTCCAAAGTGGTAAAATGTGCCCCCCCCCCCCTGTAACTTCTAAAATAAAAGAATGATAAAACTAAAAAAATATATGATTTACATTACCATGTAAACTTCCACCGAAAATTGGTTTGAACGAGATCTAGTAAATAGTTTCTTTTAATACGTACATACATACATACATACATATTGTCACGCCTGTCTCCCATGGGGGTAGGCAGAGACTATAGATTTCCACTTGCTACGATCCTGGCACACTACTTTCGCTTCATCTACATTCATTAATCTCTTCATGCATGACAGTCGGTTTAGGGTGCTCGGAACCTGGCCTTTTTTAAGAACATCCGCAATTTGGTTGCGGAACGTTCGCCGAGGTCTTCTTCTTCCAACTCGTCCATCCATACTCACCATATATACTTGTTTCGTCAATCTACGTTCATCGATTCTCTCTACATGACCAAACCTTAACATACCTTTCTCAATCCTTGTTACTACATCTTCTTTCACTCCACAACGCTCCCTTATCACACTGTTTCCCACTCTATCTTTTAGCGTCACACCACACATACTTCTTAATACGTCATAAATCGTAATGGTACGGAACCCTCCGTGCGCGAGTCCGACTCGCATTTGGCCGGTGTTTTTTTCTATTTTTGTGTGAAAATCTTAATGCGGTTCACAGAATACATCTACTTACCAAGTTTCAACAGCATAGTTCTTATAGTTTCTGAGAAAAGTAGCTGTGACATACGGACGGACAGACAGACAGACATGACGAATCAATAAGGGTTCCGTTTTTTGCCATTTGGCTACGGAACCCTAAAAATAACTTTTCCGGCGAATTGGTAGTTGTATTTTTATATTTAGGCACAACACACTATTTCCTACTATTTATTATAAAGAGGTTAGATCCATTTGGAGATAAAAGTACAGTTTCTTGTTGTGAAGACCATTTTGACTTTCGTTTTTATTCCTCGCATTTCGGCGGCAACGAAATGACTATATTTTGTTGATAAATAATGCGCAACCATTAATCCATCTATTTTGGGTAGATTATCCGATTGCCCTTTTTCGAATCCTTAATCCATTTTATTAATCGAATAATATTTACTATTATTAGACTATTAATTTAATACGCGGACAAAAACACAACAAAATACTGCGCAAGCTATTACACCTACTACTATAACCGCTGGCGACTTGATACTATAGTGTAATTAGATTTCATTACACTATGTTGATAGTAAGCGGGCCGCGGCCCGCGCGGCGCGTTGTAACATGACGTCACAAGCGGTCACGTGACTGTTAGCGGGACTCGATATTTTTTGAAACTTTGAATGCCAATAAAATCAAAACTACTAGGTATTTTTGACTACAACAAAAACTAGTGTATTTGTATACATACAGGCTTTACGGAGACAACATTTCAAGCGATTTAGCATACCTAGTAACATTCTCCATTATAATTATATTCAAAGTTGTTCAAATACGTTATCAAAACGAGATGGTCAATATTATGCAAAATGAAGTCAGTCAATTTTTTACCTAACTTAGAAAGTATTTTTGCTAGATGAAATATTGAAAAGTAAATGGATAAAATTTAGATATTTTTCTAAGACTAATGTATTTTGTTTTATTTTTAATTTCCCTGCCGATCCCATTCGGTAAAATAGGTGGATAGCTGCAGTTCAATTAGAAAGACGAGAGTATGACTGGATGCCTGTGAAAACTAGCAGAGTATGCTCCATGCATTTTGATGAAAAATATTTTTATAAATCATTGAAAGGGATATACCATGTTACACAAAACCGCAGTACCAGTTTGTACAAATATCCACATACAACTGAAGTACCAGGTCAACAGAAACCTTAAAGGAACCTGGTGACCTATTGCCAAGGTTATGATCAGAGCAAACAAACGACCCAATTGAATACACTAACACTATTTCAACGTTCCAACAATAGATGAAGTCGCAATTCTTGTTGGCAAACCATCGGCTTTGTTCGTTTTAGCACCATACACCAAAACGAAAAAGTACCCAATCTAAGCCTTCGTCGGAAAGGGAAAAAGGTTAAAATATCTACGCGGGGGGGTCCAGAGTCATGTGAATTCATGGTAAGCGGTTGTGCGTCGATATCCCTTCCACCCTGTATTAATATAGTATAATTAAAAAAATCACAATAGTATAAAATATTTAATATAATTATAATATTGTTTTATTATTGACTTGGTCCGGTCTACTTATTGCATAATATCGTCCACGCCATTTTGACTCTGATGTCATAAATGACATTACAGCACGCGCGCGAACCAATCCCTGTTTTCTCTCTGAATTTAAACCAATGACCAAGCATGTCTATTTGAAACATCGCAAGTGATTTGAATTTTGAATCGTCGTCAGTTGGTTTGAAGAAGGTCCACTTTTTGAGCGGAATTTGTTCCGAGTTACGCTTCCTGAGTATTATTTATTCGTAGATCTGAGGTAATTATATGTGAGCGTACTGGCCACCTCCATTATTTAAAAAGGGCATGTTAATCTAATCCTCTGCGCTTGTTTTTATTATAGTGTGATAAAAATATGTTGAGTTTTGTTAAGTGTAGGTACTGTTATCCTTAAGTCTGTAACATTATCATTAAGAGAAATAACTTACTTTCATGGAATTATTGTTTTTAACTCTTGAATATTATAATACAATTATTATTATTGTCTCGTAGATCACGTTGACTTACCAACCGACCCTATCAACTTTGTGTGTCGGAAAGACAAACCCATTAAAATTATAGATTTTCTCATCTAGCAACGTTAGCAAGTTCCTAGACTCATCTCACTCAGACGCAAAGCCATCCGCGTGGCAAAATAACTACTGAAATTATAATAGGTATTCTGCTACCGATTAAATATTTTATTGTAGAGATGCTCCCTTTTTGAATACTACGTACTAATATTTTGTCGTATACGAACTAGTGTCCCAGTAAAAAAACTAGAGACTAAGATAGATATAAAAATTAGTTGTGTAAGTATTTTTATAGGGTCTTATTCCAGAACGCTTAGTGAACATCTTTAAATATATCTATACCTGTCCTTGTAACTTTGATATTAATTAAGTGAAACAGCATTAACCTTATTCTAAGTTTAATCTTAAATCGAGTAGAGTAAGGTGGGAATACAGTAATCCTATCCGATACGTGTGCAGTGATAGCCTAGTGGTATGACCATTGGACTCAAAGTAAGGAAGTCAAAGGTCTCGAGTTCGAATCCAAGGCACGCACCTCTGACTTTTCGAAGTCATGTGCGTATTAATAATTAATTATCACGCGCTTAAACGGTGAAAGAAAACATCGTGAAGAAACCTGCATGCCTAAGAGATTTTCTTGATGGCGTGTGAAGTCTGCCAACCCGCAGTAGGCTAGCGTGGACTATAGCCTATTCCCTCTCGTATTGAGTGGAGACCCGTGCCCAGCAATGGGACAATATATAATGGGTTAATGACGATGACGATGACGATCCGATAAAAGTATAACACCCACTTTAATGGATCTGGAATCCAGGCGCTTTAATTAAAATGAAAAATTTAGATATTTACTTCATAAATCACGTTTGTCACGAATTTGTTTCGCTTTACCGTGATCGTCTCTGACTGATTGAGACTTAGCGTTTTGGAATAAGGTAGTTAGTTTATACATAATTGTACGATAATTCCCGCTACGGCTGGGTTATCAAAACGCGATCAGCTGACAATATTTTGTCTCGCTTTTACATCTCAATGTTGTAAGCCTACGGAATAAAATATCGCACAGATTTCATTCAGTAAGGATACCTACTTATCAGAATCAAAAGAAAAAATGAAAAGAAGTTAAAAATAGTAGCGAGACAAGAGTCAGCTGATAACGCAAAAAAAAATAACTCACCATTCGATGATGTGCAGTCAGACTGATTTAGATGTAAGTAGTGTAAGTTTGGGACATTATCTAAACAGAATGAATTCTGATACTAACAGACCAGTTTAGTTTTTATTGTGTGTACTTTTTTTTGTATCAACCTTATGTGAAATATATTTTAAATATATCTATACTTTAATCGAGTAACATTACATACGTTTTACAAATTTACTTCTTTAACCTGCTGCCATCCAATGCTAATCGTTTTGGACCTTCTTCATCAATTTTTTTTTTACAGTCATCTTTGCTAAATTATTGTGTTATTAATTGTTTTGCATACCGACGTTTCTGCGCCTAATTCGTGGTCTGAATTGATAAATAATATACTAATGTATTACGAAATTGGCATATTATTAATTGATAATTTAAATTCATTTTGTATAGATATGATCCCGCTTTAGTTTTAAGTTACAATTATTAACGGAGCTCAGACTTCTTATGTGTAATATACGAGTGGTATAGAAATACCTGTTTTAAGAACAAAACAAAAGCATGATTTGGGTTAAAAATAAAGTTGCAGAATCCAAAAACATGCAGAATCCATTCTGGGCTATTATGAAAACTAACGTCCAATTTTTAACCAAACGATTCGAAGAAATTTCAGCTTGTAATTTCTGTCGTCTTTGTGATTATTTCAGAGGGGTGCAGCCCTCATATTACAATAATAAAACAAGGCTAAGAACTGGTTTCTTAATGTTCCAAGTATGCAAATGGAGAATAAGATTCATCTCTGTACGCGTAGCATGATAACCGACACAAGAAGGGTTCATCACATGTAACTAATCTTAATAAAATAATAACTAACTTACTTTTATTAGTAAAATCAGTCAATTTCATCAAAATTGTACGTTATATTCCTCTGTTGTTGTAAAGCTATAGTATGAACTTGTAGTATCTGTGTCGGATCCAGGAAGACTGAACACAAAGACTTACCTGCGACCGGCAGAATATTTTCTTGAGCGAGTCGATAAAGACTGAAGAACTTATTCTGGATCCGTCACCCTTAATATTATGTACTTAGGAGTAGTTTTAGTTCGTAGTTCAGTAGAAACATAGTTATTATAACATAGTAAGTCAGGGAAACTGTACCAACAGATTTGTAGTATAGTTCCGTCAATAATCATTTTCATTAGCCAACAATTGAAAGAGCTGTTAATTTGTCTTATTTTTTTTAATGTAGAGGGTTCGATCATTTTTGTTAAAAATGTATTAGGTACCTATATGGTAAACGTATGGAAAATGTATTTTTTTTATCATGAATGCACTTATGCCGTCAGTATATAATAACAATTTTAGTAAGTACCATTGGTTTAGTGGCCGAAACTGCGGCTGCTGAGCGAGAGGCCGTGGGTTCGATACCCAGGTCGAGCACCTGTAACAGAACCGTAGGTATACTGTTGTAGGTACCTACAACAGTATACCTCTACCTAACGCTTCAGGGAATAGGCGTGATGGTATGTTATATTAAGTAATTATTAATATTAATTGTAACTAGTTTGTATAAATTTAATACAATAAGTTATTATCATTTAAATGATCAATGTTGATTTTGTTAATTTTGAACAACTTGGTGTCATTATTTTATTAAATATTTGTTGATCTGATTCCATGAAAATAAAATTTTGTTGATAATTGCCATTATTGTGTTGTCATTTTCCCCGTTTCCCGCCATTTCCCTATAGCGAGACACGGCGGCGTCTAATCGGCGGCAATGTGTCGACGGCCGCGACCCGCGGCGCATGCGTGCTGCCACCACGACCGACTCTTTGTTTACTTATTTCACATTTTGACGTCGACAAGTAAAATTATAGTAGTCGCGTCTCGGGCCTCGTGAATATTAATAACTGTGGTTTTGGACCAAAACCTGCAGGAATTATTGAGTGAATTTGTATGACAGTGCGATCTTCAAAATAAAGTTTTAAGTGCCTGGAAAATAAAAAGGGTGTTCGTTTTCGGTCAGCTGCGTCACCGGTTAAGCCGTGAGTATTTTTTTTTTGAGAGAAAAATATTTAACCTTTAAATATTTTTTCCTACTGGTGTTTCAACTAAGAATTATATTTATACTTCATAAAAAATATAGGAAGTGTCAACCCTTGAAGATTGCCGAAAATGCTTAATTATTCGATTTTAATAGAATAATAGTAGCAGTACCTAGCACCTACATGCTTAGTAAAAAATATTATAATAATTAAGTAGGTATATAGGTATGTAATTAGATACTTTGTTTGCTATGACATAGGAATCATTAATCCAGATTTTCTTGTTGTTAAAACTAGGCATAGGTCATCAATAAGTATCTAAATCTATCACAAAACAGGAACCTTATTTTCTTGACCTACCTTTTTTGATCCAGCGACGTAACAACTACCTTCTTTAGAATTAACATAGATCCGTTACCTAGTGAAGCGAAGCGACTGCTATAAGACCACCACAACCAAATTTCTGGACAATACCGCCATCCAAAGAATATAGGTACTGCCTATCATGCTTTTTGGGCCTATAACTACCACTAACGACTCGGAACCGACAGCTTAAGGTGCTCTACAAGGCACCGAATGCGGAATGGTCCCTCATCCGAAGCCTGTCCGGTTCTAGAGCAACTTAATCTTCAGATCGTGTCATCTATTTAGTAATTATAATTACCTAAGTATCCTATTAAAGTTGCTAGGTTCGATACAGAGCCTTAAACTCGAAAAATATTTTGAAGCTCTTTCTTGCACCTAAAGTTTATGAGTTGAGAGTTCATATACAACTTTATGTATTTTTTTTGTAATTTTTTTCTGGACGTATCCTCCAAAAGAAATCATAAGATAGCACCCGCCAGCAACCAAAAGAGATCTCAGCATTTTTTTGTTAGCGGGCAACAACTGCTGGGCCTGACTCCCCTAATGGTACCTATATACCTAGCTTAGGTATGATCAATGGGTATGAAACCGAATATGTAGGTAAATGCGTAGGCAAACAAGCAATCCGGCTTACCTCAATTTCAATTTCTTTATCAGATAATCCTATACACCTTCATTGTGCCCACACCTAGGATATAAGTAGATTTCCTTCCACCTTCAGTTTAGCACTAAGTGACTATATTTCCTGCAGTTGACGCCATTGGTCGTATGTCGTCAGAACGCTGTGTCTATCAGAGTACCTAATTGGGACAAATTCTCCGCACGCCTGTTAGTTCCCATTGAACCTATTACCTACCTCCTTGCGATAATTCTCATCAGCTAGATAAGTACCTACCTGCCATATACCATAGTTAGAAAAGCTCGCGTGTTTTTTATTAGTCCCTAGTTTTGCGAAAGTACAAATTATTTAGCGACGGTCTTATATGTTGTGAGGATGGTAGCTAGCCAAGCGGATCACTAGATCCTTCTACTTAGGATCTAAATATATACTGACACTGTATACCTACGTATACTCTTAATGTTGCTTTCAATTTGCACTACTTCCTTCAACATCAATAATATCTCAAGTTGCGCCAATCGTTTGAGCAGCGATGACCTGCTCAGATTATCGACACGCTACATAGTTAGTAAGCCGCCTCGATTACCTACCTTGAATCGACCTCACTGTTTCATATAGAATCTGATACCTGCCCGTCACGAAACCTTTCCAGACGTATTTCAGTAACATTCTTTAAGGACTACCCTTATAGAATGTTACTGAAATGTATTTATCATAGGTAGAATAGAGTCTCTTGGAATAAGTGTTTTGGATGATTGGCCGTTACGAGTAGCATCGCTGCCTATGATAAGGCTTATTCTATCTTATGACCCATGTGCGAAAATTTTAGTAGATAGGTACGGCAATCGCTAATAGCATTGAAGTCTTGGATACTAATGACAGTGTAGGCCTCGATACAAAGACCATTAAAGACACAGATTAAGATTTATTTTTTATTATTATTATATTTTATTTCTATTTTCCTAGTCTGAGATTAAAGAAATCTCTCTGTACAGCTGCAGTGAAGCCGACCAATGTACTACCTATTTAATTAGTTAGGAAAAGTCCATACAAACAGAGATACCTACCCGTGAAAATTACCTACTCCGAGTTATACCCAGTTTAGTTATCAGACTCAACTAATTATATTACATCCTGTGTCGTGTAAGGGCAAAATTTTAAGTCTGTCGTAGCCGATGAGTACGAAAATAACGAACTTATTTGCATGTCGGTTACATTAATTACGTTATCTTTTGTAATATGTTTCGACGAATTTTCTGTTTGTGTTACTGAACAGCAATTCTATGAAAACAGGACACCTACTAAAATAGATATAAAGGACAAAGCTTTGATTATCTATAATAATAATTATTATTATAATAATCAAAGAAACATTTAAGAGTGAGATAATATTATCATCATAATTTCGTTTAAAAGAAGCTGGAACCTGGAACTAAAGAAAAATATTGATGTTACAGGTATTTTTATTTCGTTATTAATTCAGGTGCATATTTTGGGACACGTCTAAAGACATCTCAGATACTTACGAGCTCTTGCAACTCATAGTGATAAGAAAAGTTGCTGGTAAGAGGAGAACTGGACGTAGGAAAGTATCATGACTGAGGTACATCCGAAGGTGAACCAAGGTGCCGCAAAACTGTTTCTCCTCGCGAAAATCAAATGACTACCCAACCTCTACTTGTTGGAGATACACGACAGGAAGAAGATTTTTCATGGATTATTGAAAAAAACCATGAAAAACACAAACTTACAACATATCTACACTCAATTAATGCATATTAATTAAGATGTGCTCATATTATAACTACTATTATTTAACATTACATAATCATAAGCCCTGTTTTCATGGACACCCTGTTTCTATACTGTTTCCTTTTCTATTTAAATTGATCGCCTGTTTGTACTTATATTGAGTTAACTTCAAGGCCCCATTTTATAGCATGTGACGTCATTTTGCCATAGGGTGTGTAATCATGGGGCGCAATATTAAACTATAGGTATCTACATACGCTTAATATAGTCATACCTACCATACAGTCATTAGGATAGAGTAGACATCAATTGGAAATAGTTAAAAATGAGTTCCTTTATTAAGTTCCCAGTGGTTCTGTAATGTATTATTTCACTTCGATACATAGGTTTAGTAATTTGCATTTGTTGTTTGTTGGGCCTACCTAAAACCTAATGAAATATTTATATAACTAAGACAAAACGCTGTTGAATATAAAATGTCTCGAGACATTCTTGTAAGTTCAGTATGACTTATATTGAAAAACATTCTAGGAGATTCTACTTAGGTTACTTATTGCTTGCGAAACCATACGTACTCCGATACCTAAATAGGTTTATAAATATGTAAGTATGGGGCCGTATATTCATAGCCTAGTTAATGGTTAAGTAATAACAATGCGCAGGAGTTAGTTTCGTGGGAAAGTTGTCAACTTGTCTAGTCAATCAGTTATGAGCGCCATTGCCCCGCAGGCCAAACGCTAGTTTTTCTTCGTCTATTGTGTGCAAATTAACACAGTCTCGTCATAGCGCCAACTAAGTACAGCTTGTCTAGTTGCTAGTAGCTGATATCTTTTTAAAATACGGGTTTAATTATATCACTTCGAATAATAATGAAGTAATTATTGTAGTTTTAATTACTTTACTACGTAGTTACTTACATAGGTACATATATTCTACTCCCAAAATAATATTCTATCAATTTCGTATTGCATCGTTCATTTCTTTTTATAACTTATATAGATCTTAATCATTTATTACAATTAAATCCAACTCACATAAACTCGAATAAGTATTTTATTCTTATCTTACATGGTATATTGATTGATTAAATAATATTATTTTATCTGTGACTAAGCCTGAGCCTTCATCATCATAGGTGGATGATGCCGGAGCCATAATACATTGGAAACAATACATCTAAACAAATAAACAATAGGTCTAGCACGCGCCCAAACATACGTGTTCTAGAGCAAGGTTCTTATCAGCCGATATTTGGGCATGTTCATACATTCCTTCCGACCTACACATTAAACCCAAGTTGGTATTCATCTTTAGTTTAGGATTCAGAGAAACGACGTGATGAAACCAAGATTACAGCCCACTTAGAATCATTAATAAAGACATCAAACTGATGTATGCTGGTGAGGTGCTGTGAACTACGGCAAACACTTAGGTACCTTTATGTAAGACGTTTTGTAACGAGAACACGCGATAAACAGCACTTTAAATAGGTACACTGCTCATTCCAGTAAGCAGGATTTCCTCCATTGTATGAAATCATCAGATAATGTCATGATCTGTCGGCAGCATCAATGTGATAGCTTTGACCTCCGCGCCAGATCATTAACTTATCATCATCATCATCACTTAATAAAACAACTAGATACACCCACTTGTACAGTTTGCAGTTTGAACTGGATCTGTAAAAATGTCGTCAAAAGTGGAGACTTGTGTACTATCAGCCAATTCCATAATGAAGTAGACCATCATACTCTAATTATTTTGGGAATAGGCTTCGGCTTCTGTAATCCAATTACCTGTAGAACAGTTTATTTTAATTCTACTAAATTGTGGTAGATATTCTACTTACCTTAATTACTAAGCTGTTGACTTTGTTTGCCAGAATCTAATAAGGTCCCTAATATTAACACATGATATCGTTGTGTAACAGTAAAATTAAAATTTAATCTGATCAGCAATGTGTGATCATCATTACTATCAGCCTATACCAGTCCACTGCTGGACGTAGGTTCCGCCAGCAACCTTTCCCAGATCATCACTCAGTATACTAACAAAGTGATTTCCAGACCATTCGTTCCGTGATAAAGTTGATATTTTAATAGCTTTTCAAATATGTAGTCGCCGAAGTGCTTCTCGATTTTGTTGACCATCGGTTGAGTGCGACAAATAAACCAATTATCACAGTGCTCCTTTTCGCTGAAATCTAATGCGATTCATTCACTCATAGCTGTGGATCGGCGCGCGGTGCTCACGCGCATCCTACTGCATAATTCATTGGCTTTGTTTCGAGCCGCGCCCGGTTCCGTGGGCGCGATTCGCTTACATGCACAAGATTTATTAGCTCATTCATATCGATTACATCTCATCGCTTTCTTATGGATAAAACGCGAAAAATCGACAAATGAAATACCTACAACATACGAGTACAAATGAAAATCATTCATGAATACTGTCCTAAATAGTAAGGAGAATAGATTACTTTGATAATGTACCTATAGTTGCTTAGTCCCCAAAAACCTTATAAAATTTCAATTTGAAGGTCCAACAAAAAATCTGTCCTTAGCTAGATATTTAAAATTCAAACGTGTGAATTCGTGTTTTACTAATAAGCAATGTGTTGTCAAATTCTGCTGTAAATAGAATAGGTAGGTACGGCATAATTTAAATGTATTAATAAGATTATGCCAATGCCCAAGTTCCCCGGTTGCCCCTTTATGTGATAATTGAAAACATTACATGAAGAATGAAGGTGTCGTAATTTCCTATTACTTAACAATAAATATCAAATTATGTAACCCAATTCAATGTCGGTTATTTTCAGTAATATAGGTACCTGAGTTCTTTGACATAATGTTATGTGTGTTTAGTAATTTTCAAAATGATGTCAACAAGTGAAAGTGACAACAAAGTTAAACTGAAAAGATGAAAACGCGTGCTTAGAATTAATTTTATTTTATATAGGAATAAAGCCTTTACCGAAAAGTTTTCCAGTCTTAAAATTTGATACATATTAATCTTCTCAAGTAAGCAGTTAGGCACAATATCACTTCTATCTTCTATATTATCACATAAACTACTTATTACGATTTCAATATAAACTCCAAATAGACTTTTCTGCAGACCGACGCCTCCACCGTATCGCAAAGTAAATAGGCAAAGTTTCCAAGCCCACGCCTATATCTGTTTGGCATGCCGTTTGAGAAGTAGAGCACCTATGTCTTATATGTATATATGTAGTAAGACATAGTATATTATTGATATAATGGTGTTGAATAAGGCATTATGTGGCTGCCAGGCAGCTGTGTGGTGAACTGGTGACCGGACGCGGCTATTCAACGGGGAAGCGACGCCGACGCCGAGCCAATGCAAAAGGGGTTTTGTATAGAAACGGCTGTACTATAGGCACGTCTTTTATGAAGGACATGGACACAATAGAATAAGAGTTTGCACCTGTTATTCCAACTGTTATCGTTATGTGTTGCGTGAATAACTCAGTGTAATCGAGGACTGGTAGGATTACACCGTTTATGTGTAATTCGTTTATGATATCTAAAAGTTCTCATGTCACGTTGAGATTAGAACGTGTTTTTTCTGTTGCGCTTCCTTATCAAAATAAGTTTCGTCGAACTGGCCGGACATAACGATTTGAGTTCAATCCGATTCGTAGCAGACTAGAAGACTAGTCTTCAAAAAAGACCTCATCTAAAGAACCCTTTAAGTGACAATCTAAAACTATATATATTAAATAAGGGTGGTATTTAATACTTTCCCCTTTTTTCAATCAAAATATTCGAAATTACCACCAAAAATACTGATTTGCACACTAAATTTGCTCATCAAATAAATCAATTATACTATACTGTTAGATCTTTAAAGCTTAACTGTTTTACTGAATGACTACTTAGTTTTTTTCTATTAATGCAAGTCGTTTCTGGCGGTCTGGCGGTGGTCACAGTTTTCACCTAACCTACCCATTCTTTTTTAAAGAAGGAATTAACCTTATCTTAATAATTGAGTTCCGGGTGATCTACTAAAATCAATATCTTTTTTTCTATTAATGCAAGTCGGGTCTGGCCCTCGACACTAAATTTTTGTGTGCAAATCAGTATTTTTGTTTTACGGTGAGTAATATAGTGGAGAAATTTTGTTTTCTTAAATTTCTAAATAGAGGTGCAGTTAAAAATTCCCCATTAAATAATATGGTTATTGCTATTTTTTTATTATTTTTAGCATTAAATAATGCGAAATGTTCAAAAAGATATGAATTTTCTAATGAAAGAAAATTTCCTCATTGTAATGTCCTCAATAGATGTTGCTGACGTCGCCTGAAGACGTAAAATGTGGAACAGAAATTCGACATCACAGGCAGTGGTCTCGGTAGCTTAGTTGGCAAAGCATCTGGTGTATTCAAGCAGAGAGACGCAGGTTCAAACCCTGCCTGAGATCGATTTTTTCTTTCACTAGAGATTTTCTTTCATTAGAAAATTCATATCTTTGTATATATGGTTATTTTCTAAATACTACCAAGACGGTGGACACTTGTTCCACCGTCTTGGTCTAGATTTTCTTTCATTAGAAAATTCATATCTTTGTATATATGGTTATTTTCTAAATACGACCAAGACGGTGGAACAAGTGACTCTCAAAGGTTCAAAACTAAATTTTAATGACTTCTAAATATTAACACGCTATTAGGTACTCCTATTAGATGCTAGAGAGAGAGAGCGGAGTGGGCTCTGTAGAGTTCTCTAAAAGAGGCGTCCTTTCTCTCCTCTCTGCTGGACCGCATGTTATTATAATTACTCCCATTCATATTATGTACAACAGCAACTAACTATAGGTTTTTGTAGCTGATCACATCCTATTCGATATATTCATTCTTCGTGAAATAGGTACTATAACCCATGGGGTTATAGTATTATAGTCGGTTGGTTCATTCAAATTCAACCCCGTGACCTAGTTTCATTAAACTTGGGTTCCCCACCTGCCCGGACTTTGAGACCCTTCTAAAAAGGGTGGACCGGTTCATTGACCTTTCGTCTGAAGGTCGATGTACCCTGTTCCTTAGATTACTTACTACTGTGATTTACTAGAATCATATTAATGAACATTACAAGAATGGTATATATTTTGTTAGCTACAGTCATAGGAACCATAAAAAACTCTTGTGATAATATAATTTTATGACACTTTAATTCTTTATTATTTTGACTGATCATTCATCACGTATTCTCCATGATCCACTACAGTCAGAGTCACAGTTCGCGGGGCTGGTCCTACATGACTCATTATCACACTTTACTTAAACTGGTCAGACGAATAAAATCGATAGAGTTCCTATACCTCGTGCTGCTTACGTTGCATGTATTTTGTTCTGATAGTATCGTTCCCACAATGTTTTTTTCAAATTAACCGTTACTACCCCTCAGCTGGGTAACGGTCTCCCGCAATTATTTCTAAGAAAGTAGTCTTATGCATGACATATTTAAATTATTAGGCACGTGTTTTATGCATGTCAAATTCAAATAACTCGCTTAATGCTTATATACAGGGGTATGTGACATTTCCATATCGAAAACGAAGTTAGATTAAGCTGAAATGTATGGAATTGGCATAATCTTTCGATATGTCACGTGATGAAATTATGTCAAATCCATACATTTCGGATATCTAACTTCGTCATCGATAATGAAGATGTGACATTGTCTAGGGGCCATGGTCAGCTTTAAAATAATTTAACTAAGATATTTATTTATACTAGTCTATAACTAGTGACAGGAATCCAAAGTACCTATGTATAAGAAAAAAAATTAGGAAAGAAGGAAATCCCAGCCATCGATTCCATTTGTGTCCTACTCTATGTTACTCAGTCAGAGCAGTCACGGTCCATTGGTTCAGTGTAACTGTGCCGAGTGACCGCCACACCTTCGCGCCCAGTGAAGCGTGTAGTCCCCACTTGTTGAACGTCGATGGCTTCTGATGCCGCTTCCACGGCCGAAAGATTTACTTTCACGTGCTAACCACTTGAGTTCGGGACTTGACGGAGACGGCAAAATTTTATCGAGTTAGGTAGGTACGTCATTTTATTAATTAGAATTACCCTCTATCGATGACTTTTGCCGGATAGCTAAGACGTTGCTCATAAAAATAAGCAGAACCTTTTAACTATGTAAATTAATTAATATCGAATTGACGCTGTGACGCGCGTCCGCGTCCGTCGCGCAAAGTCAAGGGATAACGTGAAGGCGCAGAAAAGCTTTTTCGCTGTGATTTGCTATAGTTATTTAATTAAGATTTACGTTTTACCTGTCCTACCTGTTCCATAAAACAAATCCAATTACAAAGTTAGTTTTTATAATTTTATATTTTGGTATTATCCATTAGCTTCCGTCAATGAAATTCTGCCTATTTCGTTTTTATATTTTGCTACGGATTACTAGAAAATAACTCATTTGATCTTTGGTTTGTTTATAACTGTAACTGGTGAATCAGCAATGCTTTTTGGTTATTTATTTAAATCACTGTCTCTACCTAAAGATATTGAACAGAATTATATAAAACACACTTGATATCTAGCATATGGTGAATAGGAAACAAATTATGGTGATTAATATGGGACATATATTACGAGCCGATACCTGAGCGCTACTTATGTTTCCAGCTGATTGATCGATGCGCAACGCTGCGTACACGACACACTGATTCATAGTAGTTCCAAGAAGTCGTTATTTAGTAGCACTTATATTTAACCAACTTTAAAAAAAGCAAGGTTAACAATTCGACCCATATTATATGTATTTCAAAAATAGGTGGAAACTTTGAAAGTGGTTTTGCTCTATGAGTAATTCTTGCCTTAAAGTGGCACCTTTTTGATGCCAGTGAACAGTGCAGTCTGTGGCAGTACGCTCAGAAGATAACATTGACGATAACGATAACTCGCTGCCTAGTCTTGATCTGCCTATAGTGGCATAAGACAACGAATCTCCTGCGAATGTCATAGGCTACGTTCAGTCCAATCTGACGATCATATCGGCTCATACTAGTTAACATCTTATGCGTATAGTTGCAACAAATCATGCAAACTGTTGCATTGCTTTTCGACCGATATCTACTACTTAGCAAAAACTAAGTAAAAACTAGAAACTACAGCTACAGATACGCTTCTTCTTACCGTTATAGTAAAAAATAAGACCACAGCCCGCTGTACCGACCAATGTTGCATTTTTTATGTGGCAAAGTAGATAAAAATATAGCTAAGAAGGTTGTTGCTCCAAAAATGTTGATGGTTGCATCCAAAGACGTATCACTGGTAGCATCAACAAAACTAACTTTGCTAGTTATACAAATATGTATATTACATATAATATATGGAACTACATTATAATAGGAAGGTACATAAACTCCACTTCTTGAATAAGTTACACTAAACTTATTCTGTTTAATCTGTATTTTGACTACTAATTTTAAATTAAATTGTAATTTACCCGTAACCCAAACATTAGGCTTAGCACGAAAGGTTAACGCGAGTGTAATAATATTGATTGTACGCGAGCACCGAATGTACGCTTGGCTCTACCAAACGTAGCCTAGCTAATACTAATGCGGCATTGGCATTAGTAATGCCAAGCCCCTTAGATATTTCTTCCAAGAGTGCAATGAGTATCTACTTAAAAATCTAGCATCTACTTACCATTAAAAAAAAAGCTATGCATTGTACACTTGAACCGTATATACATAAATCCTGAGCTTATCAGCAGTGAAGCCGCCAGTCACCGTTCAACTTACACGCTCAACATGACGAAAGCGCGCCACACGGGCTTGCCGAGATAAGATAGCGCTTATAAGGTTATTAATTCCTACTACAGACGCTTTTACACGTTAACGTCGGGTATAAACAGTGTCAAAACATAGTTATCTATGGAATTTAAAATGAAGTCTTTCAGGTCCTTTTGTACATCAAATCTAAGAAGAACCGTAGGAGGTTTCATACTTTTCGAGCCGAAATAACTATGCACAGACGTATTATTTACCGAGTATAACATTTTATCAAGGCTGTTTCCATAGACACAATATTATCTGTGCTGCTAAGATTATTTCCTAACCGAATAACCCCACGCATGACTCATATCAAAGCAATTAACTAAATTGGCACGGACGTAACTAAGTATGTAAGTAGTTGAAGATATTGATCGATTCGCCAAAAGTTTTGAAACGCCAAGTTCGTCTTTTTATTACCTTAGGGATTATCTATAACTATCGCATCCCATTTTGATAGACCAAATTACTTATTAATTATTTTTACCCAATTCATCTTCGCGAAAACATCAAAGGCATACGTAATAAATAATGTGAGGATCAACCGCTAAGTGGTATCCAGTAGCCGCGGTGTGCATGACAGCGGCAGAGGAACGACCCGCGGGTGTCGCCTTACAAAGTTGCGGACGTACGAACTGACATACTTACACACATACACGATGAACACGGGCGGTGCATATCTAGGGAATCTGAGCCTCATCCTCAGTCCATCTTTGACAAAAAAAACACATTAAATACATATCTATAGATTTCCGATACTAAAGCTAGGCAGTCCAAACATAGTACCTATACAAGTCTCACACGAGTCACGGCACTAAGCTTCGGTTTATGACGATGACTTTGAAAATGTCGGTCACATTGCATTGCAATTGGCACCATTCATCAGCATAACAAACAATCTTCTGCTCTTTAATCTTGTGGTACTCGTCAGCTTTTGAATTCACACTTTCAGAGCTGGTGTTATGTGTTAACTTGCTATAAATATGAGTGTTCGTCATAATTTCCAACAATTTCAAACTGTTTTCTTAGTTACCATAGTCAAGGTGAACCATATTTTTGGTTTACGACAATCTATTGGTAACAATTTATTTTAATATTTTTACGGCGTCGGGATGAGTGGTTGGTTTATAGGCTGGTCCTTGAAAGCGCATTATCTGAAATCATCGAAACACTTCATATAGCCACTTAACACTGTCGTAAATCCCATTCACATAAAAAGTTTGGAGGTAATAAATTGGAGCATGTTCGATTTTTGCCGTAGCTTCTAGTTGATCCATATAAATATTTATCCCGGGTAATCTGCAATAAAATATTATACCTACTAAGAACTTATTATATTATTGAAGGCCTCACAGCTAAATAACATCCCCGCAGACCGCAATATAATACACAAGATATTTTTCAAATCAAGTTCTCAAACTAATGTAAGCCATGAACGATATTACTTAGTTCTACTATTGTCCTTGTATAAGTCACAGAAATATATAATATATTTCTGTGACTGTCGCCCTAGGGAAAAATAAAGATATTCAAACCAATCTGTGAGAATAGAATGGAAATGTGTTGAATTCAATAATGATGTTTGATGAATAGTCACAAACAGATGAGTAATAAAAATACCGTGTGTTTTATCTCTAGTGAGCATTTTTAGCTTCATTGGCTCTATTACCATCACAACGAAATAATAATTGAACATTTCACTTGCCCGCCAAAATAACTACGAAATCGTTTGCAATATGCTTGATTTATGTAACCATATCTCTCAACGTGTTTATAAGATCATAAGAAACACTGTTTACTATTAGCGTTTTCAAACATTGTGTTCTATTTACGACGATTTCACAAAGATCTATGAAAACACACACATTGTGGCAACTCATTCTAATAATAAGTATGGCATAATAATAATAATTCAGCCCTTTACTGATCCAGATTCACCTGCTTTAGAATGGGAGGGATGGAGGGTCCATCGGGCAGATCCAATGCTGATAAGCAGACTTCGGTCAAATTTATCATTACGTTGTGGCACTATTATGTTTGGTGCCGTATCGTTCGTTACCATTGATTCAATATCTAATGAGTATGACACATTAATTCTGGTATGGAGCCACTGCACCTCACCATTCCAAAACCAAATTCGAAAGAAAAAGAAAAGAATCGAATGAAGCCTACATAGTAGCTGCACCTAAAAATGTAACCATGTTGCGTTGGCTTTGTGGAGCATTTTAAAAACAACCAACCTTCTTGCTCTCCTATTTGGTGATACTATTTGAATTTTATACCAGATATCGTAGCATAATTATATCCTTACAAACTGACTCTTTCTGCAATGTAAAGTCAGTTGTATTCCGATAGTAATAAGGCCTTATAAGAGGTCGCTTACCCATTTTTAAGGAACCTCCAACTAATCCTTTTATTCCGCAGAGTATCATACACTCACGCTTTTTTCAAATAGGGGTATGCACAAACTTGCATAAAATGCATAATTTCAAGCTACCGAAATCTACAAAAAAAAAAACTGCTTAGTATTTTAAGCGAATTGTCGCCGTGCTTAACCATTTGTATATAACAACAGTCTAATAACAAATAATATATATAGTTTATTATAACGGAGTTTTTTCGCAATATCTAGGTTTTCGCGTGGAAGCTTATCCGAGGTCGTGTTTTTGTCGTCAGTAATTTGTCTCGGATCGATGTGCACAACGAGGACTAATCGAACATCCTTGTCTCTCGCTGCGGTTTTCTTTTCATTGGATTTTTCTGCATCAAGTACGAACTTAACATTGCATTGGGCTGAAAGTTAGCTGTCCTTTTTGCTCTGGTGATCACATCGCCACATCCTGGCTTTTGAGCAGCAGGTTTTAAGGCGGGTTAGGGCGAGTAAAATGTTTTTCTGCTAGTAAATTCGTCATAATTCTATTTGTGGGTGGTCTGGTGCAGTGCTGAACTTAAACACCACTGAAGTGTAGGTGTAAAACCAGCACTTCTAGATTTCTGCCTAACCCTTTGGAAACTATAAATACGATGTGATGTAGAAGAATAGCAGCTCTATATTGTAATACACCTATTGTTTTATTGAGACTATAATGAACCAGAAGGTTTTATTACTTCATTATGATAATATCTCTAGATTGTGCAGTTTAATGATTGCTTGGTATGTTTGCAGGAGGAAATACATAACAATAGGACATGTTTTTACCATCGAAATTGTATTGAGCAAGTAACGGTGTCAAATAGTGTTTTTAATCCAAGTCGTACGTGCCCAGGGACACGTAACAGGCCCTTACACACTACTGACCCAATAAACACGTGCATACCGATTTTAATCAAACCCTTTATTTAGGCAGACTTATAAATACTTAGACAAAATTCTTTGAACAGCAGGTGAATCTATAGCGAAGGAGTTTCATGAAACATTGAAATTAATGAATGGTTATTGAAGGTATGGATTCCGTATAGTTTTATTCAAAAATTCCAGGTATTATCCAAAGAACTGTATCAGGATAGGATACTTACGTCTACCTATGTTCAAAATGGATATTACGTTTGAACATTAATTGGAAGTATTATAATTGATAGGGTTTCGTTTGACTCACTCAGCTTAAATCCAGATGATGCTTAGGTATTTTGTTTCATTTGCGTCCTGCTGCTCCTTTTACAATTACTCCTTTATTTTGTACAATAACCCTAAACCCTACCTATGATAGAAAAAAAACTCTCATGATTCCAGTAGTTTGACATTAGCTTACTAATAGGGTTACCTTTCCGAGTGCGTTGCGCGTTCGCAACGGCGAGTCCTAGCCGGTGTCGCACGCGCATCGCATACCTTACCACGACTGCACCGGTGTGCACCGTGGACTCAACATCAATCACAGAAGGACAACAAAAATGTTTTTATTTAGGAACAGTATTGTGAATATACATTCCAAGTATGGATATACATCGTAACTGAATTTGCATCGAGCTATGGAGTAAGATGAATCAAGGCCAAAGCCAAGTGGATGTAAGTACGTGATTAAGCTCCTCATGTGTTTCTTTCTAAATGACCACTGAACGAAATACATATAATTTTTTTTACTAGAAACTACTTATTTCACGTCAGTATCTCTAAAGGTGGGGCTTTCAATACAAAGGTAAAATATAAAAAGTGTTACAAATGTCTTCTAAGATGTCATATATCCTAAAAGAGAACACTTGGGAAACAATGAAATAGACATGAAATACCCAAGTGCCTTCAAGCACTTGGGTATTTCATGTTGTCCATGTTCTTATTGATATTTCTGGAACGTTCTGCCATAGGACAGTACAATATGAACTCGAAAGTACACAGGTACAATTGTAATGCAGCGATTTGTACAACTTGCGGGTTTTATTGGCTGCACGTACCGCAGTTAATGCGTAGAAATCGCCACTGATTGCTGTTGGAATGTTATCGGTGGTTGTGGTTAATGATATTGTGAGTAAGACAGGGGCAGGCTCTGTGAATGTGCAAATATTATGACGACAGGAAGGGCAGCTGGCACGTGGAAGTGGAAATTCCTTAGTAGATACACTTATTCACTGTAATGCAAACGTTTCATTGTGTGATGACGAATTAAGACTAACTCTGGGGCTAATTGAGTGAATAATACAAATAGACTTAATCAAATTAGATTTGAATAGGTACGAAAACGTCCGTGTATAGAAAACCACTACACGAGATAATGTTTAATCGCTAAAGTACCTCTATAAATAATTATGCTAGTTCATTTTGTTATCTTCTGATCACTAGCATATCAAATCATCCCAAGGGTCGTTAGGCAACAGACCTTGAGCTCCGATTTGTCCCGGACTTTAGGCGTACTACCAATCATTGACTGTTTTTCCTTAGTTGTTAGTTTCACTGCGAAACGCTAGCGACATCGACAGTAGCCATGTCACTGAACATATAACAATATTGTAAAACTGTGACCACGTTACTAACGTAAGGTACTGATGACTTCAAACGCAAATTACTACATAAAGAGGTACAAAATTACAAATGACCCTTTTCCCTTATCTGACTTTTAATACGGATACCAGAGGGCCCCCGCACAGGTACGCTGACGGTATGTGCTGTAATATAATTTTGTCTGTTCTTCTTACAGCTGAGCAGGGTGTAGTGAGCGCGGGTCCGCCGGCGATGGTATGGTGTCGCGGCGGCAGCGGTATGCGCCGTGCGCGTGGCACTGCGCCGGCGCGGGCGCCGCTCTGGTGCTGCTGTCGCTGCTGGCCGGCCCGGCCGCCGCTGACGTCATCTTCAGGGTACCTGAAGTACTGGTAAAAAAATATTATTTCTAGGTATTATTAGTAGTCAAATAAAAATATAAATAAAGTGTTTGTATCACAGAACAGGTAAAAGAGGTCTTCTTTTACCTGTTTGTATGGCATCCACGATACAGGAAAAGTAAAATACGTACTTAGTAGCGGGGACGTTCCTCCGTTGTATTGCTCATATCTCACCAATTAATCTGAATTCCCCTCTGGTATATTATAAATAAATTTATCTTCATATTATCTAGGTACATGGATAAGCTTCCATTGCAATAACATTAATTGCTCTACCCAAAAATAACACTATATAAAAAATATTATTGTCACGTCTTGTTCTAGACCCAGTTCTAAATAGCTTTGTTTCCTAATGAAAGCTGGTGTACTATGCAGGTGCGTCACGCGGCCGCCTCTAAGCCAGTAGGCACGGGGCGCGGCAACAGCAGCCGCAGCAACGACTCGGAGCAGTGGGGCGCCGACGACACACTGCTGGAGGTGCGCTACGAGGAGTTCTTCGTGGAGCACGACGTGTCCACCGCCGACGCGCGCCGCGCCGCCACACAACTCAACGTCAACGACGGTATAGTATCATTCGCTTGATGTAGTTATTGCATCGCCAGCATTAGAGATATGCTGCTGAAAGTGTTCAGTATTACTTCCTACGAGTAAACTATTCAGTCTACTTGTAGATATGGATATAAAGGATCCAAAACGTCGCGGAATTTAATAATATGAATACAATGCGATAAAACTTATAAAAAACTTTATTTTTGAAATAACGCTTTAACACCTTGGTTATGAAACAGTGCAATCTACAAATTGGTCGTATATAATATTATAAGCTGCAATTGTTAAAGTATATTCAAGTGTTTCAACTGGTGGTAATTCGATAAGCTCGTCCTGCACTGTTAGTCGAGTGAAGTGTGTGGCGCAATGGTAATTGCTCGAGTTACATCAATTAAGACTATGAAGCCCGCGACCGCTGGCGAATCGGCACAACAAAACTCAAGGATGACGGATTAAAAACGCGTCCTCTTGAAGGTCGCGGCGAACATTTTATCGGAACTTCGCAGTTTGGGAATGACCTATGTGACGCTGAGTTCTTTTAAATTGCTAATTTGTTGTAAGTAAAAGCTTTTTCACATAACTATATAGTTACTCATTTCCATATATCGCATAAAAAATGTAAACTTCCGCTTTCCAAAATTACTACTTAGTCTATTCGAAAATGAAATGCAGACGTACGTCTTAGCTAAGGCAACCTTCCAGTGAAGAGTCCCAGAGTGCCGATGACGACAATCTATCAAGTTCCTACCAGATCTGCCCTGGACTGAACAAATGTAGGTGTTCCATTATTCAATACACAACAATGAGTATGCGTGGTTACATCTACTTCGCACTGGAAGTGACGCTATTTATAGCAATGACTTCCTTTTAATTGATCCGTCTTGATACGCTCAGATATGTAATTGATAGTAAACTCGCTCAGGAGAATGGCGTTCCATATTGACAATTTAATTTATACTGTACCTACAATGATATTATTAAATTGTACAGTGCCTACGTTATTACTTTTACTGTTAGTTTATTAGGTACCAATCAAAATGTATACGGAATTTGTAACATCTTGGAACTCTACTTGGCTAATTTTTGAATAAGTAAGTAGAGTTCGCGAGTACCTTTAATTCATATATTTATGGGTTATTATGTAAAAGCTGCATCAAATAAAAACTTCTAGGTTTTACAGCGTAACAATCATAGTTTTCTTGGAGGTAATATTATTATAATTTTCACCGAAGGGCAAAATAAAGTATACTTAAGTAATAAACTTAATAGCAGCAGGTTTGGTTGATAACCCTGCCATTGTCAACGAATAATTAATTGGAGGAGCATTTGTCGCGAGCCATCCGCATGTCTGATGTTATCTCGTATGGTCAAGGTTGGAGAATTAGGTGTAAAGTGCAGCTGACTATCATCGTCACTAATTGTGACGAGTGCAGCGTAGTTGCTTCTCAAGATAATAGATAAGTTGCAATGCCATAGAATAGGTTTAAAGAGGTAAGTAAGTAGTACTGTATGTAAGTAGGTATAAAAAGTTCTGTGTAGGAGGCTTAGAAGAAGTGGGTAGGAGTAGGATAGCATACGTTAGAACGACTTATTATATATGTACCTATGAAATATATTTAATGTAATTTTTTGCCGTTTGATGTTTAAAAATGCATTTTTTTTTTTTGTTATGGGATAACTCGGCAAACGAGCAGGCAAACTACCTGATGGTAAGTAGTCATCGCCGCCCAACATCTGCAAAACCAAAGGAGTTGCAGATGCGTTGCCGAGCCTATTTAGGGAAAGGGAGGGGAAGGAGAAAAGGAGAAGGAAGGGGATTGGGGGAGGAATTTGGCCTATGAAAATTCTATAAGATTTAAAGATAGGTTCCTAGATATATTCTAGAGTGATACTCATCCATAATCTAGATACGAATTTATTTAGATTTACATTTTGATCTATTTTTTAAACAATATCTTTCTGGTTTTCAATACCGTTTGGTCCGATTGCTGCCAAGAATTGAAAAACGCCCCTCGTCATCGAATTAAAAAAATTTCATTAATTACTCATCAGTTTTAGAAAATTAGAATAAAAATAACATACCCACGTCTGTATTTCTCGATAGGTTATCATTACTGGGGACTTTCCACGCTGTTGTAACTATTACAGCTAATTACGTATCATTTCCTTAGCTAACAACTTCATATTTCATGCACTTCCAGTACTTGATGGTACACATTACGTCTGAGGCGAAGGTCGGAGGGCGGTCTCCTAATACCTAATTACGTACCCTGGCAAGGTCCGGGGGCGGGGACCCGATCTGTCACACTATTGTTCACTTCCATTGTGTCAGTGCATGTGTATGTCAATGTTACGATACAGTACGGTGCAAAGGTTTTCAGTGCATTTATAATTTGTATTATACCTAGATAACATTTTTTTTTGTTATTTGTTATTTGTTTAAAAAAATATACCTAGTTGCATAGTATTTACAACCGGCGCGACTATAGCGTTCTGAAGATTCTGCTTATCCCTGTGGAAAAAAGGCGTGAGAATATATCTGGCTATTAGGAATAGACTCGGTAAAGGACAAACGACAAGTTTCTTGAATAAGATACTGAACACTGTATAAAATTTTCCTTGTGATCGTGATCTACAGAGCAACTAGCCGAAATTGTGTCGCCCAAACAATTAACGTTTTCCTGTCTTAGCATACCATATTGGCTCATTAATTCCAATTAAGATTCGGGAAGACACAATTTTAGATAAATCACAGCTTTATCTAAAAATATTTAAGTAAGTTGCACTCTATGCCAAGTAACAGTGACTGATCCCTGGCTGTTGGGTTGGGACAAATCTATTTGGAGGCTTTTGTAATCGATCAACCTTCGATTTATCGCGGTACATAATAACAAGACTTTTACGTTTGTGTGTTCATTGCACCAACATCATCTTAAAAAAATTGGCTCTTTGTACTATTTCAATATAAATAATATTGGAAAAATTATATTGATACGCAATGTACATTGATATATTTTGTTCAAAATTATAATAGGGAGCTTATGATTGCTCGACCGTGCAAGTTATATACTTAGGTACCTATTCAGCCAAAAGAGGTCCACTGTTGAACAAAGGCTTTCCCTAAAGACTTTCACAAAGTCCGGTTATAATTACGCGCGCATCCAACGAATCCCAACGACCTTTACCTGGTCTCTTTTAGAAACAAAAACAGCTTAGGTTTAAAAGGTAAGCTTTGGCCAATAATTTCGTCAAAAGCAAGTCAGTTATAAGTTTGAATCGATACTTGACCACCCACTTTCAGTGTTGATTATCGTCCTAGTTATCTAGATATGAGAGCGTGCGTGCAGACCCGGGCGGGAGGGGTTCGCGGGCGGCAGGCAGGTAGCCCAGGCCGTCTAGACCCGCGTGGGGTAATAAATCAATAGGCCGGGCCTGAGTGCACATGCGTCAGCTTGACGTAGGAACTACTGACACTGTACCGGTGCACCCCGCGCACGAAGCTTTACTAACATACGTAGGTAATTCATTTTATATTCCCCCGGTAGTTCCATTAAATATTTGTTCTATTTCAACCGTTTCATATCGAATTATTATCGGAGTAACCGATTAATATCAATATTTGCTAACCCAAAACTTTTTTCTTAGATTTTATTAAATAGGATTCCGCGCTTTGCCTGTTCCACAACTGCGCAGGGCTGAGGTTTATGTAGGTACCTAGTAGTTGTATTGTTTTTTAAATAATGTATTTCCGGTTCTTTACATAAAATGGCATTACAACATTAACTTGTCAGTTTTTGTAGCCATTTCTTCATTCTCACAGGTATGTTGTCTCAAAAATATTTTTATTATTACGTAAGTAATACTTATGGGTGTCACATCACACGTCGAGCAGGAAGATGTATGACTAATAGTAGTGTTATAAATATATTAACGCGTTTAAGCACACTCGCACGTCCGTCCGAGTAAAGCTTGAGTGCCACCTAGCTCTAGGTAGTCGTATCGTGTCGCTTCGCAAGTTCAACGTCACCGCACTATCGAGTATCTAGAGATGTATTTATACCGAGATGTTTTGGGAAAAAAGAAATGCCTGGGCACAAATCTGTCTTATAGATGGGCATAAACCCATCTCTACGTATAACTCAATATTTCTCCATATAAGCACTGAAATGAAAGGATTATGAAACAGTTGTCAAAATTCAAATAATGAGTCTTCGAGTTGTCACGTTTTCTTGAGGCACGGGGTCGCAGTAGTTGTTGACTGTAACGTGACTGTAGCGCTGACCTACGTGCCCGCATTTGTTGTCGCCCGCGACTGTTACGGACCGTTTGGTACACGATTACTATAATTATTATAATCCATCGACTTCATCAGTCAGTTTTAGTTATATATATTACTGATGACTCCAGTTTATATAAATAGCGCAAATAAATTACTGTGTGCTTAGATTAGGAAGATATCGCGCTAAGTTTCGTGACGTAGGCTCTACGTCGTAGCTCGTAGTTCGTAGCGCTACGCTTTGGGCACGGTGTGACGCCAACCTTAGACCACCATTGTTCACCCGTGACGTATGATTTGAATTCATCGTGCGAATTTATTGAATTAAATAGTTTAAGGTTTCCGAGGAGTTGGTTTATAAGTACGAGTACCTACTTTTACACATGAAATTTAAAGTCATCAATGAAAATAGTTTTCATAGCAAACATTTCAATAACAATAATCCGTATTTCCGACACATATGCATCGGTCAACCCGTTGTCTGAACATGAACTGGAAACAGAATGTTTGTGTGTTGTGCAGTGCCCCCGAGTCGTCCCGGCTGTGGCACGTGCAGCCAGCGCGAGCATGAGTACTGCGAGAGCCGCGTGCTGGCGGACCACTGCTGCTGCGAGCGGCGGTTCGTGCCGGAGCCCTTCCCCTGGCTGCCGCACACCTGCTACGTGGGGGCGCGCCGCTGCCGCCCGCTCGCGCACGACTGCGCACAGTACGCGCGCCTGCGCGACTGCTGCTGCTACCGGAAGCTCGCCGAGCGATGTGAGTTTGCTCACTATTTCTGTCAGGTGCTTTCCGCATCACTAAGAATATGGATTAAATTTCTCTGAAATCAGGAGTGTGAGTCTCTGTATCAGTGTGTGATCGCGAGATGTTATGGTCTGCAGGGAAGGGAATCCTCTCCAAGTCGACGCGAATAGGCGTGGGCGGCGCGTCTCTGCTGCTGCTGTCCATGTTGCTGTTCGTGGCGTACCTGTGACGTCAGCTGTCGCCGCGCGCCGTGCTCGCGCCGGCACTCGTCTGAACACACACACACACACACACACATACACACACACACCCGCAAGTCTCAGAACCAGACCTCAACACAAATAAGCCTGCCCAAGACTTCAAATTACCTTGATTAGACATACCTTACATACCTACCATAGGTAGTCGGTACCCAGCTGTTACTGTTCTAAGTACATACTCCTGAATACCAATCTCCCTCTCCCCTTACATTGATTCGAAATTAGGAGTATGTAGCCAATGGCCCCTAAGGCCCTAACGCTACTCGACGTAATTCAGATCACCTTCGAGAACTTAATAAAACTAGTAAAGTAGCAGGTTTCTTTATAATGCTTGTGATAACCAAATACTTACTCTTCAAATCGTATATTATAAACACAGTGCAAAGTCTATTGTTTCGGTCCATAGGGAAAAATAGAGGAAAAATATGTGCTCTAAATAGTTGTATATTAACATTTACATAACTAATTAAATGTAAATAAACGTATACCTTATGGATAAAGCGGTCTCAAGAGTGGCTTTTAGCGTTAGGTCCTAGGTTCGTAATTCAAGAAGCTTGTTAAGCAAAGCAAAGTTTTGGATGGGTGTTTTAGGTACCTACATCGTTAGGTAGATAGTATAGCGATCTTCACATTCACGTGTAAAAGTAGTATCTTCTAAGGAATTCTGTAAAAAAAAATTTTTACTAGTAATCTTGTTAACCCCTCGGACTAAGCTAAATGCTTTTATTACGAGTGGGTTCACGTCAGAAATGCAATGGGTGAGTTTCGAACCGGCAACCACATGATCGCAAGTCCGACGCACTAGCCATTTAGGCTACCGCCGCTTATTTATTTTCTATGATCTTATTAATCAAATTACATAATCACTGAAATTCAAAAGCAATATCTATAGAATCAATTCATTTGAAATATTATACAAAACGTAATAAATTATTTCAGCAGGAAAAATCATAATTTTAATGAATAGTTTCAGAGAAAATCAGTCTTGAATTTAAATGATATCGGTGCTCGTTACTGTATATACTTACGGTATCATTATTTTATTAAGGGACGGAAAACGACTAGCAAGCCATATGGGTGGTGTGTACATAAATACGTACCTTAATATAAGTACTTAGATCTAGACAAATCAAAGTTTCCTGGTGTAATTTTTAATCGTCTCTTGTTGTGTTTATTTGTAGGTAAATCTGCTTAAAGAGATATTTGTAAATAAAAGTTAGATTTTCAGCGGAATATAATTCTGCATAAAAAAAATTGAACTTATTTTGAAATATAAATTAGGAAGTAGGTATCCTAGTAAAAAATAGGATAAAAGGTAATTTGTATATATACTTATACTTCGGTATAAAACGCCATACTACTCATTTGGGCAATTAAAGACTTAGATGGTGACAAGGATAACCAATAAAATACAAAAAAAAGTTGTGCTTTATTTTGGTTTATTTTTTATACAAGTAACTATACTTGTATAAAAAATATATACATAATCTAGGCAGTAAGAGTCTCTAACCATTTTTAGGAACCATCAAGTTAGCCATGCATATAAGTACGTGAAGTCTAATTTCTGGAGTTCAACACAAAACAAGAAGACAAGTTAGACATACATCATTCTAACAAACTCTATGACTAGGCATGGCATGCGCAATATTGTATAATAATAATATATTGATTGGAAACCTATTTGGTACTTATCGACGCCCCCATGCAATGATAAAGTATTCGCAAACATCAAATATTACAAATCGTTTACTGTACGAGCATAACAATAAATACTCTACCCACATTATTGTTACTCGTAACCGCTATAACTACTACCAAAAACTATGTTTTACAATAATGTTACTAAACCAAATAACAGGTACCAAATCGGAAATCTTTTTTTGTTCGAAATCATTAAAAAAATGTCATGAGAACACATAAGTAACAATAGGAAAAATCTGTAAAAAATCAATACATGGCTCCCAAGCACAAATTACACAATTTGTAATCCCTAGTAATAATATCTATATGAAATATAGTATCTAAGTGTGTAAATATATAAATCACCGGGCTTCTGCAGAGCTTAATAGTGTTAGGAAAAGACAGAGATGTGATGTCTTCGTCGCGCAGTATTGTTCAGCCAAAGGCTCTAATATAAGTAAGTCAATGTTGATTGTTTTAAAGTTTTATTATTTATTTAAGTGCTTTACGAAGTAGAATGTCCGACACAATTTTCTTTTTTTGGTAATTTATTTCTGTTCTAAGTAACTGTTGTAAAAATTATAATATAAAATTACTTACTGTAATTAAAATTATCACATACAGACCTACATACATTTTCAGTGCATATTCTTGAATAATATACCTAGGACATAATATTTATGGATGTTAGAATAATAAAAACGGACGAGTGATGGTTCTTACGAAAATTGCATTCATTCTAGTTCCTGAAAATATCTAATGAAACCCAAAATATATAATGAAATTTATTGTTCTTTACGACGGAAAAATATTACAATACAAATATTGTTTCTTAAGTGCTATAAGTGATATCACTACGTTTGTTAGTTAATAGTTATAAGTAGATATAGTGACATCCAAAGAACTCATGAAACGAGTAGATATCAATGTTGTAGAAGTATATCAGTAGGCAATATGTGGTAACTACTAATTCATTAAATGTTACATCAGGTATATTCTAAATTTTATGGAAATACCTCAGTTTATTGTAGACAATCTGTGTTGTAAATTGAATTGTCATCAACCCATTACATTGTCCCACTGCTGGGCACAGGTCTCCTCTCAGTACGAGAGGGATTAGGCTATAGTCCACCACGCTAGCCTACCGCGGGTTGGCAGACTTCACATGCCGTCAAGAAAATCTCTCAGGCATGCAGGTTTCCTCACGATGTTTTCCTTCACCGTTTAAGCGCGTGATAATTAATTATTAATACGCACATGACTTAAAAAAGTCAGCGGTGCGTGCCTTGGATTCGAACTCGAGACCTTTGACTTGGCAGTCCAATGGTCGTCTCACTAGGCTATCACTGCTCTGTAAATTGAATTAGTAATTTAAAAAAACATACCTACGTATTATATTCATGTGTACTCGTAGAAATGTCATTGATGTGAGTGAAATAAAAAGTTACCAATTATGAAATTATGTGTTTATTTAGCTTATATTTTATAATCAGTCTCAAAAACCTTTTCACCTCTCCTGACTTGCGATGAGACCAATTAGATTAGTGTTGATAACGAAAAATTCTAGTTATTATGTATGGCGATCGCCTTAAACCTTATTTTCTTGTTAATTTTATGAGTACCGCGACCGCGACCCGTGATTCGGGAATATGATTAAAACGATGTTTACTGTTCCACGGATTTATTGGTACTAAATAATATAATGTTAACAAAGTAAGCGCGTGAATAAAAACTTAACATTGCATAATGTACGGGTTTGCTCGTACATATTATATCCCTATAATAACTTATAGCTCTCTTACCGGGAGGTAAGAGAGCTATAAAGACTGAGAATATTCTAGGTCATTTAATCTGAACGAATCTCTTCGGTAGCACGGATAGTTACTTATAGCATATAGTTAAATGTTTTTAAACCCAGCTCGATTATCAAGCACCAATGAAGATTTAGCAATTAATCTACAGTTTGTTCGAAATAAGTAAGCCGATCGGAAGTTGTCAAAGGCAAGTGGTTTAGAAGTGGTAAATTTTAATAGAAAGAGTCGGTGTAAAGGTAATTAGAGTCGTATATGTTTCACATTTCTAATGATTTAGTTTACTGATTTCGATATTTATGTATTAAAACACTTAATTAAACGATTTTATCACCGCGGTAGTTCGGAACGGCTAACTTCCGATCGGCTTACTTATTTCGAACAAACTGTATGTTGTCCTGCTGTCAGTCTCTTCAGCCGGGGTTACGGCTCGGTCCGTGGTATTTGTATATTCGCGGAAGAACAGGTGAGCTGTCGATTTTAACTTTTGACCGCCACAGTCACGTGTAGATGACAAACCAAAATGTGCCTAGCACGCCACCGTCACGGTCGCACTACATGACAGATTTTTATATGCATGTTCGTAGCTTGGCGCTGAGGGCAAGGATTTGCTTTTTTGATGTGGTGGTCAAAAGGTCAAACATGCGTGGTGTAATAAATCAATACACCCATCGTCCAACTGCACATGCGTCAAGTGACTGCAGCCTCCACACACTCCACGTCCTCGGCGGTGAGTAGCTGCACCCCATCACGCAGGTAAATAACATTTTAATCTCTATTTGAAGTTGTTCCAAGTATTACCTTATATTTTCCCTAGTCTATACTGAAAGGCTTTTTCAGCACACATATACTATTCCAATATGTTTTCCATCATACTTCGGTTATAATGTCACGAGGTCATACCTAGGTACGTTCAAGTACATTGATCAAATCAAATCAAAATCAAATCAAAAATATTTATTTGCTAGAATATGGTACATAAGGTGTTACAATACATTTGTTTCAGCATATTGATTGATTTCTCTGTTTGCGCGAGAGATGAATAAGGCGTTTCACATACCTACTTTAAATCGATAGGTACAAACACGGAATAGATAAAAAAAGGTATATAATCTTATTTATCTCTTCCGTGGGTACAAAATTACATCCAAAAACTTCCAGCGACCTGCACAGAATCGACTGTATATCTAGTTCGAAGTCGTGTGACTGCTTGTCTGTCTGTCTGGCTGTCTGGTTCTGTTGTTAACTTTTGGCCCCAACAACAACCTTAGTTCTAAGTATGTTTATCAACTTGAAGTTTTCCATGAGCTCCGTAGTGAACCAGGACGACGACCGCGACGTACCTGTGCCGTGTAGAGTGTTGATGTCTACATAATCATTACGTAGATTCAAACAAGGGAGATTCTAGTACAATGACTTACTTGAATGTCCCTTGTATAGAGAAGCCTATGCAGTAGCAGAGTACGCCAACAGATGGCGGTAGTAAGTGTAATGTATTAATGGTATTTGTTGCAGTGCTTCTGAGCATTCGTGAGTACAACCAGCGTCATGAGTACTGCGAGAGTCGTATGCTCGCGGACCCCCGCAGCTGTGAGCGGCGCCTCTTGCAGGAGTCGTTCCCCTGGGCGCCACTCCACGTCAGCTTGGGCGCGCGGTGCTGCTGCTGCCGCCCGCTTCCGTACCCCTGCTGCTGGCAACGGAATCTCGCAAAGTGTGGTAAATGTGCTTAGTATTTAATATTACAAAGGTTAAAGTTGATCGTTCAGCCTTAAACTTTTGCTTATAAATCGTTATCTTAGCAGATAGTGCAACACAACAAAAAAAAAGGAATTTGGCACCCAAGGCCATAACCATCAGCCTCAAAGATAAACGGGAAGATGTTTAGGTTTCTGAACATAGACAATTTTTTTATTCGTATTTGGCGCATTTATCTGACCATGAGATATCCTTGTTCACAGGTACAGGCATCCCCTAGAAGTCAACTAGAGTAGTCAGGAAAATTCTGCTGCTATCCTGTTTTTTCTTCTGTCTACCTATGACGTCGGCCTATCTACCACTTTATAACCATCTGAATGTACCTAAAGAATAATAAATAATACACGCACAAGTTCTACATAAATTACTTACAACTTACATGAAACAATAATTTATGGTATTATGTAGTTTTATGTAAGTACGTTTTATCCTGTTTTAAGTGAGTGTGTCGAGGGCTTGAATATTTTTTTTGCTTTTGTATTATTTATTAATTAGCTTTCCGCCCGCGGCTTCCCCCGCGTGAACTATTCGTTTCTTTCCATATTTTGGGATAATATAGTATAGCCTATGTCACTCAGGAATAGAAAATCGGTTCAGTAGATCTAGATATTACCCCTACAACGTTACAAACTCACAACGTCACAAACTCACAAACTCACAAACTTTACCTCTTTATACTATTAGTATAGATGCATAAATCAATTTTATAATACCTGTAATATTTCTCCTTCAACTCACATTATTGTCAGTATCGTCCCACTGCAGGGCACGGGTCTACTCTCAGAACCACGCTAGCCTACTGCGAGTTGGCAGAATTCAAAGTTGAAAAACTCTCTAAGACATGCAGGTTTCCTCACGATGTTTTACTTCACCCTTAATACGCACAAGACTGATGTTTGATTCGAATTCGAACTTCTTAAATAGGCTGGGCAACGCATCTGCATCCCCTTTGGTATTGCAGATGTCCATGGGCGGCGACGATAACTTACCATCAGGTACCTCGCCAGCTCGTTTGCCGAATTATGCCATAAAAAATAGCATTCATGAACTCAAATATGCAAATTGATAATTGTTTAGATACCTATAGTATGGAGCCCAATGCATTGTTCCGACCAGATTTGTTGGATACTGGACCCTAGTGTGAACGAAGCCATCTATGCTGCAGAGGATAGAGGAAGATGGCAGAACATAGCAAAAATAAATATCTAAATGTTATTCAGCAAGCTGTTCCGTGGTGTTGCCTCCATCTCAATTCCAAATTTGTGAGAATTTCTTAGTACTTTCTCAGCGGCTACTTGCACCGTTCAGTTTATTTGGTAGTTCCTGAGATTTTATGATTAATCAGAGTGTTGGACTCTAGGGTTTATTACTTTTAGGTTAATTTACCAAAGCCAACTACAATGAACAACACTAAAGTTCAAGATTTGAACACCGTGACGCCTACCTCTAAGTGTGTGTCATCGTCATATGTTACAAATAAGGATTCCGTGTTCGGTGATCCTCCGAATAGCCGACCGTTACTTATTTGTGTCTGTGTTCCTCATCACGCAGGGTTAAGATTATCACTATATTTGATTGCTGCAGGTATAATTGTATATGAATTGGTAATTTTAAAATAAGACTATGAACATATGATTAGTTTATCATGTCATCGATTAAAGTGGAATAAAAGCTGCGTGCATAATCGATGCGTTATGGCGATCGTGATGACGAATTCAGGCAAACATTTTATTTGATGTTAGTATGATTAATAAAGAAAAAAGATACAGCAACGGTCTGAGGACATTTTAAAATTCCCCTAAGGCAAACACGGCCCTATGCCTTCTAAAAAACTGTCACTCAATGTGCTTAGCCTGATAGGGCATCATCTTTGAGATTGTTGTTGCCTACTCGATATTTGTGGTTGCGGCGACTCAATACCTGTGGTTGCGGCGTTGCTTCTCAGATTGCCAGCTCCACCTACTTAGTACCTACTGTAGGAAATTACTTTTAAGAATTCTAAGCTGGAAAAGATAAGTTAGCTAAAGCATCTAAACTGGACGACGGTGGTTCGATATCTGTCCACGTTCAGTCGGTTTTCTTTCATTTATGGCTACTCTTATACAGTATTTGGATTTTTCAATGCCTACCCTACAGGAAAAATTATCTCGTGTTCTATGAGTGTTCCCATTGCTAGCAGTAGCATTAATTCCAGAATTAATTGTTCAAAAGATTAGCCATCTGAAAAAAGATTAAAAGTTGTCACGAAAGCATTATTATGATACACACAATCGTCATGGTGTATGGCGTGCATGCAAACCCATTTCTATGAAAATGAATAAACATGTCAAAGGTTGGGCGAATAAGTGTGCGACCTGTCGCTCCAAGTACTGAACTGAACTGAATACTTATTTGACCTGTGGCGCTCAGGACCAGTCAAACTAATAATAAGTATATCGGATTTTAAATGTTCATCGATCGAACCTCTGACAGTGTCATTTTTTCTTTTTAGATCTGCATCGGCTGCTGTAAGTCACGTGCTAACGGTAACTTCTTGATCTTTCAACTAAAATCAAATCTCATTCACTGTAAATAGATATTTATATCATAAAATAGAAGTATCTTTGTAGTCTCAACCTTTGAAATTTATTTATACTAAACAAGATGCGAACAGTGGACCCGGAGTTGTGGAGTCGCAAGGTGAAAAGACAAAATATCCAGGTGACGCGGCGGCTGCGGTTTGGGCAGCGCGCAGCCAGCGGGCTGGAGGCGCGGCTGCGCGGGAGTCTGCGCGACACTGTTCATGAGTACTGGCACAACTGCTCGCTCGGAGCCGTCAAGTATTTCAACATAGAACGGTCGTGCCAGTATGAGAGGTGAGGTAATTGTTTGAAACATACGGGATTGTCCGGAGTTGTACTTGATAACGTAACTTATTTTCTGTGTTTGTTTAGATGGCGGCACATCGTATTGTTGGCGCTCACCCTGGTGCTGGGCGTCACGATGACCGCCCACAACTGCACGACGATGCACGAGCAGCCGCCGCTGACGGTGACGCGGCAGTTCTCCGGCAACTCCATCGCCACCTTGCGGTTCCCGGCCGTGGCACTCTGCAGCAACAACATCATCAGCAAAACCGCACTCAAGAACTTGGTGCACTATTTATATACGTACGTTTTTAGAAACTATCCCACACCATATTATGTTTCTTTCTTTAATGCTGGAATATTAAGTAGGTATAGTGCTAGTTCGCTGGAGCGCTGAATAAGATTGGCATTGATCGTATGAACGAACTTTGTGAGCTAGCTCGATTTCATATCCACTAGGAACACTTATTTCAACAGGTAGAGTTAAAATAGTCTAATATGTAAATAAGATATAAAAACCTAATTGTGATAGTGTCACTATTATCAGGCACCCCAAGAACAAAATTTACAGCTATGCTGAGAGCGAGATAGAGCACAATCTCCTGAACCTAGGCGCTCTGCTGACGCTGGCGCTGCCACCGATAAAGGTCAACTTTGAAAGATTCTACCGCAATATTGAGCCTGATTTCAACATCACTGAGATCATGTTCAAGGTACGTATTAAACATATATTGTAAACAAACTGTGTGTAACAAATAGTGCAATTCCCACTGCCTATCGGTTTGTAATTTCCATAACCTACTCTGGTTCGAATTGTGTGCTCTGCGCAACGAGGTATCATTGGCTCTGCGGGACTTGTCTTTCCTAAGTTTTTATTTAACGATTTTTTCAAAGAACAACCACATAGGTAGAAGATACATCGAACAGTTTAACCTCTAGAACCTGTTTGTCTAGTTGTCCACGAACTGCTCGGTGATCTTGAAGCGCTGCAGCTGGCGCGGCAGGTTGGTGGACTGCGACAGTCTGTTCGCGGCGAGGCTCACGGCACTCGGCTTCTGCTGTGTCTTCAACTCAAGATACCAGTAAGCCAGAGCTAGCGGTATCTAGCTTAATACTAGGTAACAGTTCTTCTTCTCTAAAGAAGAAGAAGAAGCGTATCTTCTTCTTGTATAAAGGCAAATTTAAATCTAGTCTTCTTAACTTCTGTTGCCCCCGGTTTGCATCTCGCGTCCCAACTAACCTCTGCCGTCCTCAGGATACAGTTAATATCCCTGCAAAATATTGATTATTTTCTTGGTCCAGTCCAGTAGACGAGGGTAGGGAGCCTGCAATGCTGGACTTAATCGGTCAGGACTATGGACTGGGCGTGGTCATCAAAGAAGAACGGGATGACTTCGCGTACGTGCGGCGTCCTGCTTACGGCATGGAGGTGGGTCTCAGTCATATTCACATACCTGCCAGTAATACCTGTCTTTGTGGTAGAACTCCTGGCTTGACGATGCTATCAGGCTTAAAGTACAGCTATGAAGGTAACTGGCTCAGGATGAGATAAGTATAATTGAAGAACATAAGGCTTCATATAGCATTTAGCTAACCGATCATTTCGAACTTCTATTAATTCGCACACTAAAAATATCTGTAAGTACCTATAGTTTTTTTGTTTTCTTCATCTCATCAACAGATGTTATTATTTGCGGCGACGAGTACCCTCTGCTGGAGAGCGGCGATGTGCGCCTGTACCCACTCCCGCGCAACGCCTCCCTTTACTTCAAAATACGCTCGTACAAGCAAGAGCCCGCAGACGATATCCAGTACTACAGTGAGGAATGGGTAAACAAATGCTAAAGCTCTAACTACATAGAAAACATTATTGCAGAGGTCACATCGCATCTTTCTTGATTAGCCATAGATTAGGTGACCTAGTCGAAGGGGATATCAGATGACTGAGAGAAGAGTTTGCA